>JAQIXA010001655.1:0-22991 GCA_034699045.1 Nanhermannia cf. coronata Gr-Ori-00579
CAACTCTATTCTCAGATTTTGGCTCTAACTCTTTGGTTTTGAAAATTTTTGTATCAAATACTGCATTACAATGTACTATTACTAGTACCAGTGTATCTTTATGTACTGCAAAGTAAAGAAAATATTATTATGGGTGCAAAATATGTTTACAAAAGAGATCTTATTTGTTATGCAAAAAAACTATTATTATATCATACACACATACAGTAGTACCAAACTATCCTTTTCAAAATTCAGTGTTCATTTTATTCTTATCACTTTCTACTACTATTACAATACATGCACATAATATACTAAAATCCCTCTATAAGGAAACCTTTACGCAAAAGTAGGCCTTTTTCTATAAGAACTTGACATAAAGTTCGATAAAATTCTCAGTTTCTCATAAGGTTACCTACCTACTAATTCTAAGTTAGGGTCTTGAAGTTGCCATATTTGATGACAATTTTGAACAATTTGTGATAATTATTGAAAATTTTACAAAAGGTTCTCAAAATTTTGATCTTAATTACTTTGAATTTGACCAAATTTTGACCCGGCCCAGGCCAAGTTCAAATAAAATGGACTTTCATGACCTTTTTCGATAAGGTCACATGATAAATTGAATAAATTCTTACACTTTTTCTGAACTTTTAAAAATCTCAATATGAGGCTAATTGTCTTTCAAAATTTTGAAATTACTGTTTAAATCACTTTCTTTAGTACAGATAGGTAGGATACTTTCCCAAAATTTGAGAAAATTTTTCAAACTTTTCAAATTTCTGGCAATTTCGGTCAAATTTTTCTTTAAAATTTTGTCTTGTTTGAGAAACTCTACAATAAGTACTTTAATTTACAGATTTGTCTATGATTTTGGCCTGGAGTACCGTTATAAAGAGAGTTTACTGAAGTTTTAGATAGTAAGTATGCATGGTATACTAATACCTAGTATGTAAAGTTTTGAAACTTTTGATCAAAATTACATACTTGGATTTTTGCTTTGGTGATCAACAGTAGTCTGTGTACAATTTATTTACGATATTACAGCTAGTCAATATTTTACTTTACGACCTCAAAGACTTGCCAAAAAAATTCTTCAAAGCTTTCTTGACTTGACTCCATACTTACTATAGTATACTGAACTGATAGTACAAGTATAGAATTTACAAATACTACACAAGTCTGAATTTTTGAGAATTTTACTGCATAACTGCAGTATCTATTTCTTAAAGATATATCTTATCTATCTGTAGCTGTAGTACCCTACTAATGCTAGTATTGAGAAAATAATGTATTTATGTGGGCTTACCAGGATCTGGAAATGAATGATTGGATTTCTCAGCATACACTGGGCACGTACACTTCTTTCTTGTACAAGTTGGCTAAAATCGGGATAGAAATTTTCAAAAAATATCTCAAATATTGACTATACAGATATGCAGATAGTCAAATGCCTGGCTTTCACTTTGTCATTTTGCACACCATTTTGTAACTTTTTTCAAATTTTTGAAATTTTTTTGTAATTTATTCGAAATTTTTTGAGAATGTTCAATTTCCTTATTTTTGAAGGGCTGAATGAAATTGATTAGATTCTATTTATTTGCAGCTGAAGTTTTAAATTACGGCGATGATTTGGTCTATTGGATGATAACCAAGTATTTTACTTCTTGTTTTCGAATTTTGAGAATTGGCAATAATAAGTAGGTGATAATGCACTTACTATATATAAATTCTAGATTCTTGTAGAATTTAGTACAGGATATCAGAGAATTTTTTAAGATTTTTCAAATTCTGGATCATGAGATCCGAGTTATTTGAAGCTGATTCTGCTTATGATCTTAATTATGTTTAGTTTATCAGATTTTCGATAAATCTGTAATTTTTTCAAATATTTCGAATTCCTACAAATTTCGAATTCAAGAAAACTTTCAGGTTTTGACCAGGGTTTCTTTTCTTGAGTCACAAGTATATTTGGTTGAGAAATTTTAGTATTTTCAAAGATTTGGACTACTTTTCTGAAAACCTGGATTAGAATTTCAAATCTGAGATTTGGGTGATTTGAGTAATCTAATTTAGATTTTCTTGAAAATTTTATTTTGAGATTTGGTATACAATCTTGGGGTACAATCAATGGTTTTTATAGACAGTTTTCTGAGGACAAGGGTTCCAAGATTTTAGCTATTTTTCAAGTGTTAAAAATCTCAATATGAGGCTAATTTTCTTTCAAAATTACTGTTTAAATCACTTTCTTTAGTACAGATTAGGTAGGGTACTTTCCCAAAATTTGAGAAAATTTTTCAAATTTTTTGAATTTCTGGCAATTTTGGTCAAATTTTTCTTTAAAATTTAAAATTTTGTATAGTTTGAGATACAAAGAAAGGGGTTTTAAAACTTATCTGGAGACACACTGGAGGAATATAGGAACAAGTAGAACTTTTCTCAAGAGTGTTGAAACAGTACTGAAAAGGCTCAACAGCTTTCTCCAGCATAAATTGCATACCCCAGCTGCTTCTATACCCATATCCATGTAGAATATTTTCTGTTGCTTCACCCTATCCTTATACATAGTAGTACCCTACTTATATTAGTACTTCAAATAAAGCCAGCAGAATACCAGAATATGTACATAATAATATTCTGATACTGCGTCTTGAGTCCATTTTCGAGTAATAAAATGAAATTCCTCGTTTTTCCGACAAAAAAAATTCTATTTTACTGTTGCATAGCAGGCAGGCAGGCAGGACTTTCTACAGTAGTAGGTAGGGTACTATTAGGGTACTTGTACAAATATTCTTAAGTTTAAGCGAAAAAGCCAACAAATTCGAGGCTGGCATAGGACTTAAGATTCTTCTTTATGTACCTATGGTAGTACTACTGGTTGTTGTAGGAAGTGGGGATAAGATATTTTATTTTATTTTATTTTACAAAGTACACTATATACTGTAGTACTAGTTGACTCATGTATTTTAGTTGAGCATTTTGAGAATTTGAAATTCAGTTTTAGAAGGATATGAATTGTGGCATGCAATGTTTGCAAACCCTTACTTCTCTACAAATTTATACTTGTAAGGGATTTTGGACTTTCTCCTACAACTTTCACTTAACTTGCGAATTTTCATAGTCGACCAAGTGGACAGAAAAGTGACCATCTACGAGAAAATGGTAGTAGAATTAGTATTCAAACTTCTCAGAAACAACAAACAAACAGTAGAATTAGTAACAAAAAAGATACTTTTAATTAAGTACATCTGATTTGAGCAGAAAATGCTTAGAAAAATCTAGCCGATAAAAAGGTCTTTATGAGAGGTCAAAGAGCTAAAAGATACTATAGAGTAATAAAGGATTCTAATCGTAAGAATGAAAGGAACTTTTTAAAAAGCTTTTTTAGTCAAATCATTCATGAAAATTGGTCATTTTTCTCAAAACCTGTCATAATTTTATAAGAAATAGAGAATTGCATGTGATGTGATGCGGGTTGAGTAGGGCAGTGAGTCGGGGAGTCTGATTTAAGTGGTGTTATTCAGAGGATTACTCAAATTGAAGTTTGCAAAACAGAAAGTTGCAAAACTTGAGGATTTTATTCCTCAAGTAAGAACTCTGTAGTACATTTACTACTATAAGATATACATAAGTGTATATTTGGGATTTTAATTTCACTTTTAACCATCTCAAATTCACTTGGACTTGAGACTTGAGGCTCATGAAGTGAGGCAAAACAAAATAATTCATACTCGTACAAGTAGGGTTGTTAAATTCAAGGCGAAGATTGTAAAATTTATAGGAACTGTAGATTTTATGACTCTTTTCTTTGTTCTACTATAATATACCTACCTACATATTACGAGTATATTGAGTCACTATTTTAATAACTACGATTTGATAACAAGTAAAATGACACTTTTCTCAAAAAGAAATAAAGTTCTATTTGTAATTTAAGATTTTGAAAAACCCTCAAAAATCTTCCAGAGAGCTCAAATTAAAGCTAAGAAATGTCATTTTCAAAGTTTAATTTAGATTAAAATCCTAGATTTTGCTATCGACATTATGTAGCTATTTTATCGTGATCACTTGATCACGATTAATTTTAGATTTATTCAAAATTTTGACCAAAAGATATCTTATGAAAGTAGCAATAATATTTTCAAGTTTTAGGAACTAATTAGGTAGGTAGGGTACTCGAAAATTGAAAGAAATATTTTCTTGAGCATTTTGTGTATCAATTTTCGTATAGATTTTAAGGTTTAACTCATATTTAAGTAATTTTTGATATTTTTTTGCAAGGTGTTCTTTCAAAAACCTTTCAAAATGGAAAAAATGGTCAAATAATATCTATAGTTCAAAAACTGATTGGTCTAATACTGACTAGTCCAAATAAAAATGTCATTAGAATTTAGCTCAAAATATAAATTTTGGATTTTATTTCATATTTTGTACCTTTTATATTCTGAACAATAATCTAGAAATCTCAAAATATTATTACCAGGACTTAATCAACAGCTCTTTAGCAGTTGATTATAAATTGGGCGAGCAAATCTTGTATAACCATTTCTTGCGAGTAAAATTCAATAATTTTAAAAATAAAGGTTTAATAATATTCAGACCTTAAGGATCATTTTTATTAAATAAATAATTTTATGGTCCCGGCGAACCCTTAAAGGGTCCCCGTGACCCTTAGAATGGGGCAATCTGAAATTTTTGTCAAAATCGCAAACCAAGACCCTATGGGGGTCCTTCATGTCAAGTTTGGTTAAGATCGGTCCAGTAGTTCTCGAGTTATCCTCTGGAGAAACAGACAGACATACATAAACAGACAGACAGACAGACGGACAAAGTGCAAGCAAAGTTGAATATTAAGGGCTCGCTTCGCTCGCCCGATTAAAAAATTTTGCTAGTTCTAGGTTATTTTTTCAAATGACAAATGCTGCAAAATATAGTACCTACCAATTATAATTTTGGACCAGTCGGTATGGAATCATTTACCTACATTTCAAAAAACCATGACAGGTGTTTACCAATCAAATATACATAAGGTATTATGGAAAAACCATACGGAAAAGTTTCAATTTCACAGTCAAATTGGATGTGAGATGATTTTTTGATATCATTTTCTGGGTAAAAAAGCACAACAACAAGAACAAACAAAAAAGCCCCTGAGCCTGAGCTTGTTGAAAAGATAATCTTTGATCTTCAAAAATGTTTTTCTAAAGCCAGGAAATAAGAAGCCATAGCCAAGGAAAGGTAATTCTATACAAGTACAAGTACTCTATAAATATAATCATAGTTCATATGGCAGTTGGAAACAAATATTATGATTTAGTTGATCTTGTACTATACATAATGTTATTTCTCAGGGAAAAGTAAAAACTTGTACAAATATGGCATTTCATAAAAGCTATGAAGCCATTACTGTAAAAGACTTACCTCTACTACTATACTCCTATAGTGTAGGTAAGGTTGTTAAGGGCAAGAAAACATAAATATAATCTCGAAAAAGTGGCAAAATAAACGCTGTTCTGAATCCTGATAAAATCTCATCATGATACTACCAGAGTAGGTACTATAAAGTATAGCATAATATCTTGAGGGTATATGATTCTAGATATTTTCAAAATAATATTTAGGTACTGATATATCTACAAAAGTACCTACTACATATAGTAATAAGAAAAATATTTCTAACATTAAAATGTAAAGTTATGCTAGTTTTTGAAATATTAAAGTTTGAAATTTGGACTTACAATGTCAAGGTTCAAAAGATATTTATATAGGTAAATGACTGGTCGAAATTTGGGAAATTTTGACACATTGTATAACCTATAGTTCAGAAATTCACAAGAAAATTCGCCATAACTAAAAAGTATTTGCTAGTAAATTAAGCGAAATAAACTGCTGAGGACTATCTGTACTGCTCCATCACATTCTGGGCAGGATTTCAAATTTTTTCTTAAAAAAATCTGCCAAATACATTATGTAGCTATTACCTATATAAAATACTGATTTATAAAATAGGCAAAATATCCTAATAATATTGAAAAAAAGTCTTAAATTTATCCTACAGATCGTAAAATTTACCCTAAAAATTGATATTATAAGCTAAATAAATTTTAAAAAGCCCAATTTTGTCCATAAATTGGGCCGAATTTCAATTTTAGAGACAAAAAAATGCATTTTTTGCTCTAATTTAGATAAATCCATAATATTCGGGTTCTAGTATGAGTGTTTACCATCTAAAGAACCTAGCTATGTAGATATTTGTAGATTCTTATGCAAAGCAAGGATTTTTATTAAATATTATTGCCTGTATGTCAACACCTGTGCAAATATAATCCTCATAAATCTCATAAATCTCATACTTTTATAAATATTTATGCAAAGTACTATAATATAATACCTACTTATAAAGTGCTCGTATAAATATCCCATAATGAATTTATACGAGATTAAAAAAGGTATTAAAAATGTTAATATATTTGTAGTAGGCTTTTGCATACAAAAGTCCCTAGTTAGGGTAGTAAAGAAAAGGCCTTAATTATTAATTGCATTATTCCTTATATAAACCACTTAAACTCATACATCTACCAAGGTACTTAAAACCCATACTAAAGTACCTACATATAATGTAGTAGGTACTTTTCATCGCCTTTCTTGTATTTAATCAAAGTATTTATTATTTAGGACAAGTTTTGGACTTTATATTTGATTTACTGGGCTTTTAGTCTTGATTTCCTATACTAGTACTACTGGTGGGCATTAACACCTATTTTTAGACGGCAATTATTTTTTTATAAGAGTTAATAATAGTGGAACTTTCTCGGCCAATACTACCCTTACTACTATACTAGTCGATAGGTTTGAGACTTTTCTCAGTAAATAGTAGTATATATGTGTACTACATACGATTAGTAAAACGATAGAGGATTTTGAGCTTGGGTTAAGTAGGCCAAAATTAAGTCTTGAGGGAAATAAGTGTATTCTGAATAGTCTTCTGACTAGCGCATTATTATGCACTTTAGATCTATCCTATTATTTTATTTTATTATAATAAATTGAGATGAAGTTGAGCTGGACAACTTGACCAAATCAAGAAGGTCAAAAAATAATTTATCTAATACTCGTAACACTCTAACTTATACAGATATATGGAAACCTGAAATTTTCTAGAAACAAAAAATCAGCACGACGTATCTTAATGGATAATTTCGTAGGTTTTTTTGCAATTCTATTCAATTTTGGAATCAAAATTTGCAGAAATTTTTTAAAATTCAATGAAATTTTTAAGTTTTTAATTTTGAAATAATCTTAGCTTATATCAGTACTTCTGCTGGTATTATCAGTTACCTATTTAGGTAATTTGGTTTGGTAAAGTTCTTGAAATACTTATTAAAAAGGCATATATTTATTAGTCAATTTTCTAAAATTTAGAAATTTTTCTAAATTTTCTTGATCGATTTTGAGCCCTTTCTTAGGGTACGAGTGACCAGATTATTTATGCAAAAAAACTGCTTAGAAATTCTACTGGTCTGTGCATTAAATTCGGTACTTGGGGAGATATTTCAAATATATCGAGTATGTAAAACAAGTATTATTATTCTTTTAACTATTTATCGTCTATGAATATCTCTCACATAAAGTCATAGAATAAATACTTGGTAGAGATAATCTAGACTACTTTAAAAAGTGACTAGCTTGTGAAAAACTAGACACTTGACTATTTTTACAGGATTATTTCTCAAAATTTTCTCAAAATTTCAAGTTTCCAATCTTACAAAAAGTATCTTCTATCTCGAAATTTCAAAATAAATTGACTTGGAGTTCTCTACTATACTTAGGATTAGATACTAATATGATAGAGATAGAGCCAAATATCTCAAAAAATGAGAGATCCAGGTGTCTGGTATGTAACTAAGCAGAGTATATCTGGTTTGGTGCAATGCAACGAGAAATCCAATTCAAATTTGCTATATCTTTATCCCTATGTATGTACTCGTATAATGGCCTAAGAAGAATTTGAACTTCCGTATTCTTGAGAATTTCCCCATTAAACTATCAATATCATTATTTTAGGTTTGCCAAGCCTAATTATAGAATTTATATCTCTTTGTAGTATTATATAAGTATCAGTATCAGCATCTTAATCTTAACTCGAATCAGGATTACCAAAAGGATTAAGAAGATGATTTTTATAATGAGGGAAAACTTGATAAGAAATAGATACTTGTAAAAAAAATTCGGAGAATTGTACACTTCATATGTATAAGAGTGAGAATTGAAAGCTTTTTTCCGACAACTTCCGGCTGTCTTTACTTGAACAATAGTATCATAAAAATAGCTTAAATAAATAATTGTTCAAATCCTTATGCTTATTCTTATTCTTATTACTGATATATAAGTACCCTACCTACATACGAGTAGATTAAAAGCATTAAAAAAGCTCGGAAATTCAAAATTTACAAAATAAAATCAGGCATCAAAATAAAATTTTCTATTTCAGCTTTTACACTTTCTGCATGTTCACTTACACCAAATATTTGACCTCTAGATCTACTGGCAAAAAAATTAATATTTTGTCTAAAATTGATGTTGATTAATTCATACTAAGCGATTTAAAATTAGCTAAATTTTAACTATCTTTTATTACTAGATCCTCTATTTTGAGACCTCTAGGTCAACAAAAAAGTATCTCAAATTTCCAAAATATTGACTAAAATTCATTTAACTTGCTTTACATAAGTATGCAATTTCCTTTAAACCTTTAAAAAGTCTTTAAAACTTGGGATTTGAAGTCAAAATTTAAGAAATGTCATAAAATCCTCTGTATCTTATACTATAACTATCAATCTCATTTAAAATTATACCCAATTTTCTACCCATTTTGAAATTATAAGTATCTGTGATGTACATAGTACTCGTAGAAAGTGAAGACTTAAGTTTAAGTAGCTTTAGTTTAAAGTTTAAAATTTAAAAATAGTCAATTGTCAACTAGTTATGTATATTAAAACATACACTACATACCTAAGTCAGTCAGATCCAGAGTCAATTTGCAAATTAGTTTTCTTAAGATTAAATTTCAACCTAGTAGGGTTCCTAAATTCGTATTTTTAGATAGAAACACAGTCATATATCGGTATTCTTGTAGGTACTTTGAAAATTGCTAATAATACCAATACCTAGATAGATAGTATAAAACTGGATTTAAATTCATAAAATCGAGTGATATATCGCATTCTGTATGAACTACCAGAGATCTTTTGTCTACTGTACTGTGTGTGTAACACTTTTTAAAATGAAAATACTAAAAATCCATGTACCCTACTAACTACTATAGTAGTATTTCTATATAGTAGAGAGAAGGATGTACTGATACTTTGTTCTGAATAAAATAAAATAAAATAAAATCGTAGGCAGGCTGCCAACATTGATACTTTTTGTATTTGTTCACCAAAGGGTATACACAATATACCATAATATTCTGAATATACTAGACTACTGGTATAAATGTACTTGAAACTAACAGTTTGTGACTTCAAAGTAAGTCCAAGTCTGAATAAATGTATCTTATATTATACTACTATTGGTATGTATATGCTTGCAATTTCTGTATATTTATACCCCTACAAGTATTCAAGTCTAAGCTAGGCAGTTAAGTCGGAAAATTTACTCCAGATTGACATCAGGTCATGCTGGAAATGGTCATATTGCCAAAAGTCAAAATCGAAAAATTTATCACAATATTAAAATAAGCTACCAAAGGTCAAATTGGTAATTACCATATTGTCAAAATCGAAATTTTATTTCAAAAAATCTCAAGTACTTAAGGCCTTATAATGACTACTCTTGATTTGAGATATCAATTTTGAAACTAGGCTTGAGACCCCATAAGAAACAAGGTTATAAATGTGGCTGGAAATTTAAATATTTTACACTTTTCCATTCCTAGAGCTCTGAATGAATTTTTCTGAAATCCCACAGACTTATTTCTATTTACATTAGGTACATTACTTAAAAGATTCTTAAGATTACAGGTATTTTAAAAATTATAATCCCAAAACATCGATATTTTGAGGGTTTTATTTTTGTAATTAAAAATGTCATGATTGAAATAAGTTTAAGCAATCAAAGGTATAATAATGTAGGGTATTTCCACCATGGCTATCTTAAAGAATAGTTTCAGGTTTTTCTAGAGATATTTTGAAATTTTTGGATTCAAAATTTGTAAATTTTTCTAAAAAATAATTACTATAAAAATGGATAAAATATAAAAATTTGGTCAATTTTTGACCAGATTTGATTAGAATAAATGACCTAGGCCTAAGACATCCAATGTAAGAAAATGTGAATCGAGTTTTTGTTTACCCCACTATCTCCTTCGTACAGAGACTTTTCGAGGACTTTTTTTTTTCTGCTTTTTCGAGACAAATATGCTTTTGCTACAGAATTGCTATACTTAAGTAAAAGTAGTGTACATATTTGTGAATTCAAAGGCTTTTACACACTGTAATAAAAAGGCTATCTATAGTCAGTAGTAGTGTACTGTATTAACTTGTAAGGCTTGTAATATGTCTGTGAAAAAGCTGGGCCTCTTCAAAGTAATAAATTGGCTTTTCTTTGGTGAGTAAACGATTCGGTCTAAATTCCAAATCTTTAAGCTCTAACCCATATGATTCTACAATAAAATAAAATACCATGGTTGAACCATACCATACTATATGGTATGTGAATCTAAAGTATAAAAAAAGCCAAATCCCAAAGTCAAAACCACTAGGACACTAAAATCTCTATTTATTTCTCGAAAAAGATACTTTCCCTTCAAAACATGTAGAGACTTATCCAGCTGAAAACATCCTGAAAGCTCATAAAAAATCCTAAAATCAATACAAGAATTGAGTATTGCGAC
Organism: Nanhermannia cf. coronata Gr-Ori-00579; assembly: GCA_034699045.1. Taxonomy (NCBI): domain Eukaryota; kingdom Metazoa; phylum Arthropoda; class Arachnida; order Sarcoptiformes; family Nanhermanniidae; genus Nanhermannia; species Nanhermannia cf. coronata Gr-Ori-00579. The sequence goes on from JAQIXA010001655.1 coordinate 10,874, forward strand.
TTCAAATAATGGTACTGTTGTATCAAGATAATTCAGCTTTGAAAAATCAGATTTTGCGTCCAATTCTACAGAAAATGATGTGAAATAGATATCAAAATCTAACTCTTCAGATTTGTAATTCATCTGAAAAGGCTGAAATTGTTGAGACGTTTAGAAACTGAAATGAAAGTTTGTATACTAGTAAGTAAAGTGACCTCAAATACGAATTATACAGGTCATTCAGCTTTGAAAAAACCAGATTTTTACATCAATTTTTCAAAATAATGCATGTGATATAAAGGTAAAAAGTTGGCTCTTCAGACTTCAATCGAGTTGATCAAAAATATTTTTTTTAATTTCGAAAATTTCTTGAGTTTTCAAAAGATTCTCCTGAAATCTCGAAAAATCCGAAATTAGTGGAAAGTGACATTTTTTAAATTCATTCAGCTTTGAAAAACCAAATTTTGAGATCAAAATAATAAGTCATGATGTGATAAAAATGTCAAAATTTCGTTCTTTAGAACTTTAAATTTAATGAATCGAGAAGTTTTTTTCAAAATTTTCTGATTTTTCCGAAAGATTCACCTGCTGAAATCTCGAAAAGTCTGAAAGAAAATAAATTGAAATTTATTCAGATCATTCAGCTTTGAAAAACCAGATGTTAAGCTCAACATCACTGGTTATAATGCACATGAAACAACGGTCTAAATCTGATTTTTCACACCCTATTCAATACAATCAAGGCTTTTTTCCCAAAATTTCAAGTTTTTCTGTTGAAAATTTGTGAATGCGAGCTAATTTGTAGGACTTATCCTTAACATTTTCGCACTCAGACTCGAAGATCAAGAAATAAAAAAAAGAACAAAACTACTCATTCTCAGTCAGGATCAGTCTCTCTGTACAAAATACTCGTACTGGTACCTACTTATTCTGAACCATTTAAATCTGCTGCTATTTTGAAGGAAAAAAAAAGATAAATGTAGAAAGAACTTTGTTTCCTTTCATTCATCAAATCCTTTATTACTTCAAGAGAAAAGTACCCTACTCTAACTACTCGTATCTTACTATAGGGTACAGTATTATAGCTAAATCTAATCTTACAGAAATCTCAAGAAATTCCAAGATCTTTTAAGTAATTTTAGTCTTCGATTTCCAAGAGATTTTACTCGATTTATATAAAAAAAAAATATCGACTATTTTTACTTATCTCAGATCAGATCAGTTGAGATGAAAATGGCCTTAATAAACGCCTACACTATTATCATAAAGCATTAGTGCATGAGTGGGACAAAAAATCTGTTTATTTATGAGAGCAAATGGCAAATAGGTACTAGATTACAAATCTTGAACTTTGATAATTACTCATATGATATTATATCAGTAATTAATAGTAATTATGCTCTTTACTTATGCTGGATATATCTAGTTCCAATAAAGAAAAAAGGCTAATCTTCAAAGAAATTTAAAAATTAAAAAGCAAAAATATAGATATCCCATGGTCTAAAGTGACAAGTATCAGGGTTGACCCCTAAGCATAAAATTTATAAGGGACAAAACCCCTAAAATAGACAGGAGTCCTAAAAGACAAAACCCCTAAGAGACAAAATAAAAGGGGACAAATCCCATTTTAGACAAATCCCTTTAGTATAAATTTCATAAGGATAAATTACAAATAATTATGGTCTATTCAGTTATATCGACTCTGAAAAACCAGGATTTGGTCTAAGATAAAGTCCAGTAAGATTAAGTATCTTTTACTATATCTATGATATTTGTACAGTTTATGAATGACAAAATAAACGTTTTAAAAATCTTATTTTTGTCAAAATCTCTAATCTCAATTCAAGTTAGGTATAAGGATCTTAAGAAAATTAGAATTTTAGAATTAGAATTTAGCTCGAAATTTAGACTAAATTTGCCATTTTGTGTAATCTTGATAAATACCTTAAGTACCCCAATATCTCGAGTAGTAAGTAGTACTTTTTATCGATATCTCCTCTAGCCAAAATCTGAGTAATAAATCTTTTATTTCTGTGAACAATGCCAAAAAATACATTAAAGAAAGCAAATTAAAACATTTGTCTTATCACTTTTGTAATACTTATAATCCTGCTGGCTGGTGTTTGTCTTAAAAAATTGAATTTTACTTTTAGGATTTAATTTTTTTTACCCTCCTCGTGTAATTTCTTCCAAATGTATAGTTTATGCTCGTGAATTTGTGAGATTTATATCATATCCTTGTTTCTTAAACTAAGATTTATCATAATACTCGTATTGTAGGGTACATGAGGATTATATAATATGTAAGCTTTGTTAAGAGTTTTCAAAATATTATTTATCTTTTGTAAGAAATTAATATTATACAATACATACAGAGATATGCGGAGAAAGTAATGCGAGTTTTTGAGTTAAAAAAATCTAAAAAAAATTCTTTGAATCTAGATTATAAGTAGGGTATGGTATGGTACTTACTGATATTGTAGTGTAGTAAAACTATGGAGGATTCAAAACAAAACTATTCCAAAAATCTTTTTGTTCATGTTTGCATTCTTATGTATACTCTGTATGTATGAGGACTAGTGTAGGTTTAATTCGAATTTTGATCTCAAAAAAATGCATTTCTATTCTACTACAGATAGTACAAAAAATGCCTCAGTTGTATGAGAAAATAACACGAGATGCAATCTGGTAAGCTATCAGAAGTATTAAAAACTTAATTGTAGTAGATACTTTTAGTAAGGTTTATTTATTCATTTCAGCTATGAAATACCAAATTTTCGGGTTTCTTTTAGAAGTATATAGGTACTAGAAAAATTAAGGTCAAATTTTTTTAGAGATGAAATACGAGTAGACAGACCATGGTTTTATATTTTATTGTGTCTTATATTTTCTAACATACTTACTAAGGTCATTTTTTCATTCAATTTGGCTCTGAAAATCCCAACTTTCGTCTAATGTAATGAGTTTACGAGTTCACTTAAGAGGTCATGAACTCAGATACTAAGACAGATCAGATGTACCTAGTAATAAAAGTATGTATTGGTATGTAAACTTTTCATGAATGGACTTGAACCCAAAATGAGCCCAAAATCTGGTTTTCCAGATCTGAATTAAATTAAGATGACAAACCATTTCAAATACCAAAAAAGTACAAAATTATGACTTGTTCTTAAAATTATCATGACCTATATAAAGGAGAAAGCACTAGAAAGTCATTTTTTCATAAATAAAAGCGAGAAATTAAGCCCGAAATCTGGTTTTTCAAATCTGAATAGATCTATGAACCTTTTTACATATACATTTAATCATTTGTATTTTGACATTGCCACTTTGATAACTATTCCTATTCCTATTATTATTTGACTTTATTTTGAATTCAGATTCAGACCAGGACCAGGACCTTTATATCTAAAGTATCTGTAGGTACTTATTTGAAAAAATTCTCCAAAAGGACTCTTTTATATTTCTATGTATTATTCTTATCTGCTATCAAAATCATGCTTTTTATCTCTCCATTACCCTGCCATGTCTACTCTCGAGCAATTCATTTATTTATCTCAAAAATTTTTCCAGACTAAACAAGAGTATAGGTACTTTAGAGTAAAAAGAAACACTCGAATTTCACAGCTTTTTGCTTTTTATTTTATCTGTCCTTCATATCTGAACAATAAGATCTCTTCAAGCCTTATACATAGTAGTATCTCTATTTTCTGTACATTTTTTGTAAATGTAGAACACTTACATTTTTTTATGTTTCTCCAAGGCTTATTTCTTCATTTGGCCATTTAGGCAGGATTAGAAGATACAAAGTACACCAAGTAGAGTATAGGTATACAGATACAGATAGGATATTTTGTCAACATGGAACTTTTTTTTTATTTCTTTCCCCTCCTTTTATCACAAAACAGAAAAATTTAACAACTCTTATTTGTACTACTGATAGGGTAGTACTGTAAGTACTCTGAAATTTCTTATTTCATACTCAAGTGCCAAAAAAATACTCAAGTTCATATCTGAGTTTGCAAAAAAAGACATAAAAAAAGACAAATATAAAGAGATCTTTGTAAGATATTTTTGGACATTTAAGTTCAAGAATCATAGAATTTTTGCCTGGTCATTTTGACCATTTCTTACAATTCCCATTTCAAAGTTTAATCTCAGCCCTATTTTGGACGAATTTACCCCTTTTATTAATGGTCTAACTTTACCTTTATATGATATTAACCCAAAAAAAAATTTATCGTAGTTTAAGTTGAGTTTGGTTAAGATTTTAAAATATTTTGGGTTAATTTCGTACAGAAATACTCTAATCAGTATATCAAATATCAGTATATAGGGGTAAATTCAACCAAAATAGGGTCAAGATTAAATCGATGGCTATTCAAATTAGTATATACATATACATACAGATATATGGTATATTATCTAGGTATAATAATCAATATTCTGACTTAAGAAATGCTTTTTTTTAAAAAAAATAATCAGGTTATGGTTTAAAAAATCGATCTATTTGTATAGGTATGTGTAAATATTTGAGTAATGGGTAAGTACATTAGGTACTATAAACTATACCTTATATAGTATAGTAGGTAAGTAGGTACTTAAGTATACGAAGGAAATAAATAGTGAAATGATAATGATTTATTTTAATATTTAAGAACCCATTTTGACAACTCGAAGTTTCGATTAAGGATTCCTCGTAAACTATCTCCTCTGTATTAAAAGGATTTTGGATTTGCTGACAAATGATTAGAATTATTTGTCAATTTACAAACTTTTCATTTGTAATTATGATAAATGAGAATAAATAGCAGGTCCCTTAAGGCTTCTGATAGATTTAAACTGTAAATTATCAAATTTTCAATTATAAGAGGACATACCCTAATTATTTATCAACATTTATACGAATTTTAGTAAAAATTTTAATAATTTGATGATTTTTCATTAGACCGAATTAAGGTAAATTTTGTATGTATTTTCATGTCTGAAGTCTGAAGATTGTGACAGGTTCAAGACTTTCAATTTCTAAAGTAAATAATGAGTAAGTGCTTCTTCAACCCATTTGTGCCATTTAAAAGACATGAGACAGCAAAAAATGATGCATAAAACCATATAAAAAGTGTCAAAAATTCATTTTTACCACTTTTCTATATAAATTCTGCGGCTTTTAGACAAATATTATCAAATTTCAGACCTCTAGGTCAACTAGGTAATTGTATCTTAAAATCTCTACTACTCTTATATCCTAGCTTAAAATGCTCAAAATCTTGATCAAAATTTATCTTACTAGTCACATAGAGCATTATTAATTTCAAAATTCATTTCATACTTTCAAAATTTCAAATTTTTAAGCTTTAACTTCAAAGGTCTATAAAATAATCCTAAAATTAAGAATTTTAGAATATAAAACAGCAGTATTAAGATTTTAGACCTCTTGATCAGCTAAAGTAACCAAAATTTTCAAAATTCTAGCATTTCTTTCGGGTTTCAAAGCCTTTAGATAATCGTGAACTCGAATTTCTAGTAGCAAGAGGATAGTTTCAATTTTTTTTTGAATTTTGGTAATGCGATTTTGTGCTAGTTCATACTGACTGAATGGAAATTGAATCATTTTTAAAAACCTGAAAAATCCCTTTGCTTTTTGATATATCTACATATCTACTTAACTAGATATGTAGACCTTTGAAGGATTAACTAGACCTTTGAAGAATTCTTTAAACCATTCTACCACAAATATTTATCAAATTATGAGAAAAAACTCGTAAAAAAAGTACTTTTCCACTTACCTAAGGGCAAAGTCCAAAGGCCTTTTTACTACTATAAGTAAATACAGTTATTTTTGGTATTTCTGTGGTATTTTTGTATGTAAATTTAACTGTTTCCTTTCACAAAAAATTCCCCAGCAGCAGAAGCAGAAAAAAGTAGTACAGTACAGTTTTTGTATTTCCTGTACAAATTGACGAGATAACATGAAGTGTACAAAAAGAAATTTCTTATCGACTTGAGCTAAATATTATGTGTAGGAATGTGCAAATTTTTTCGAAAAATATAAAAATTATTGACTTTTTGTACTTGTACTTGTAGTAAAGTAGTAGGTACTTGAGCACTTGTATAATTGTAGTTAAAATTGTAGGGAAATGTAGACGAGGTCAGAGATTATAATCTCAAATTAAAGGGGATAAAATTACAAGTTTCTATAAAAAAAACTCCAAGTCACACTTTATTAGTCGTTATTTATGTTCAAAATTTCCTCAAGTTTATTCTCTTTGGTCGTATGTCAAAAAACCAGACTTGAAATTAGTTTGCAAATATGTACAAGTTAAATATGACTAGGAGAAAGTTGGAGAAAGTTGACTATTTTGTCAAAAATTAGAATTTTTTGGCATTTTTAAGCATTTTTTTAGGGTTCTTTGTCAGATTCATTTAGATATCATTTAGATATTTAGATAACTTTAAAGATTTGGTAAATTATTTCCATCAGATTGTGATATAGTAAGAGAAAAGTGGACGTTTGGTTATTTTACACTTTTTCTAGTAAATATTTCCTATTTTGAGTCTAATTATAAGGAAGGTATTTTGAATATTTTAGTCACTCAAACTTGGTCAATTTCATGATTTTTTGACATATTTTTTGAAAATTCTGTGATTTCTCTGATTGTGATATAGTAAGAGAAAAGGGGGACATTTGGTTATTTTACACTTTCTCTAGTTTATATTTCTTATTTTCAGTTTTATTATAGGAAAGGTATTATTACTGGGATTTTGTATTTTGAATATTTGTCTGTAATGTCGTTCATACTAGAATAATTTCATGATTTTTAGTACACATGATTCGTGGGTCATGAATAGCTAGATACTCGGTAATCTGAAGTTTTTTGAATTTCCCTTTATCAAGACCAAGACCTTACTAATTATGAAAAGATTTCGGATTTTACAATTTTTTGAAACTATCTGTATGTCAAATGCCAAGTCCATAGATACACTAATAATTAATAATATATAGGGTACCTAATAGTCTAATCTATTAGCCAAGAATCTAGGTAGGTATATGCATCTGGTAATTTTTAGAAATTTTAAAAAATCAATTAAGTATCTGTCTTAATTGACCTACCTAAACCTAGACTAAACCTATAGAGAAAGCTAATTTAAAAGAAATTTAAAATAGTGAAAAAAGTATGGCAGCCTCAAGACCATGTTGCTGTGAATGTTGCTGCGGTTTCAAAGGTTCACATTTTCTATCCTGTAAATTATCTCCTAAACCCTAAAAGTTAATTTTATCTTTGAATTTAGGTTGTATCGTAGCCATCGGCATCATTTTATTGGTAGGTACATGACAGAATTTTGAAAATATTTCAGATATACTCGTATCTTATTTCAGAATCTAAATTTTTTTCCAAAATTGCAAATTTTTAGCTAAAAAATTTCAAAAAAAAAACCTAGGTTTTTGAAACCTAGTTTTGAACTATGTATTTTGAAGGTCAAAGGAGAATTGAGCAAGCTGAAATATTTTAACTCATTTAATTCATTCTTATTCTTGATATAATATGTGACTATAAGGTACTTATTACCTAATGTGTGTAAATCCATTTTTTAATAATTTTTTCCCATAATGACTAGATTTTGGCCTCCATATCTCTCGTTTGGTGGGCTTGTGTTTTCGGAGTTGCAGTTTTTGCCTCTAATCACCACTTTGACGACCCCTCGGCCAAAGCTTGGGTTATTGCAATTTGTGGCCTTATCCTTGCCATTGCTGCATTTGAATTCATTATTAATGTCCTTCTCCTGGTTTCAGCTTGCAATGTTCGAACTTTTTAAATTTTTAAATTGTTAAATCGGCAGTTTTGATGTACGAGCGAAGCGAGCATTTTACAAATTTGCTTTTAATTTGTATTTCTGTCTGTTTGTTTGCCTATATCAAGAAGTTTAACCGAAAACTAAAGCCAAACTTGGCACTACTAGACCCTTACAAGGTCTAGTAGTGCCATTTCGACAAAATTTTTAGACATACTCCATGATGTGCCTTAAAGGGACCTCTGGAAGGATAAATGATTCTTCGAACTGCTAAAATAATTACATTCTTTGCACTCTACGCTTTGCTCGCACAATTACTAATTGACTATTCTATTGAGTTTGAAATTAAATTCTAATGATCATTACAAATTATAATTTTTTCAGAAAAGCAGATGTTTGGTCCTCACTTGGTTTTGGGGATCAATTGCAATCCTCATCCTTATAGCCGTTTTAACAATACTTTGCTTCATAACCATTTATATAGGGTTTGCTATCTGTTGTATCCTTTGGATTGGTCTCTACTGTTATTTCCTCTGGGTTGGATGGGAGTGGGCACAGCAATGTCATTAAAAATAAAAACTAGATAATTATTTCTTTATACTCAAGAAATCATAATTGTACTATCCTAAGATACATCTGTGTACCCTATAATATAAGTAAAATAAGTGTAATTTATTGACCTAATAAGTAAAATATACTGAAAATAAATGTCTCAATAAAAGTAATTACATTACTAATAATTTGCCTATTATATTAAACAGAAATTATTTTGTGAATTCTATGAATAGTTAGATACCCTCTTGAAAATTTTAGTTTATACAGATTTCCAATACCAAAGTTATTTTATTTCCAGTTTTATGTTACATATTTTAGACCTTTTGACCTTTCCTTTAAACCTTCAGAAAATATTCAATTATTTCAAGATTTATAACCTAAAATGAAGTTTCAGATTTATTTCAAAAAAAATTACCTACATAAAAATGGTCAAACTTAGGACTATATCTTAAAAGATCAGATCCACTAAAAGCACGCAACTCAATTTCAAAAAAAAAATTTAACTGGCAAAAATAGACTATTCTACTTGTATTATAATTTTAGTTTTTGGATATTATTATCATTTTCTGCCTAAATGAGTACAAAAGTACAAGACTGACTTGTTTAAAAAACCGTGGATTACCATCACGTAAAAATCATCAATTAAAACTACCTAAATAAAGAATATAGTTTTTTTGAAACTATGTATCACTTCTGTATGTCAAATGTCGGGTCTATAGATACATATTATAATCCAGTAAATAGTCATATTTTACCTACAATCGAGAATCTAGGTATAAGTAATGTACACTATATTTGCTGCTTCTTCGAAATTTTTAGTTTAAAAAATTATTTAATTACCTGTCTAAACCTATAAAATTGACATACCTAAACCTATATAAAAAAGCTTATTCAAAATTTAAAATAGTGAAAAAAGTATGGCAGCCTCAAGACCATGTTGCTGCGAATGTTGCTGCGGTTTCAAAGGTTCCCATTTTATAAGCAAATTATCTCCTAAATTCTAAAATTGATTTTGTCTTTGAATTTAGGTTGTATCATAGCCATCGCCGTCATTTTATTGGTAGGTAGGTACTGTAGGTAGGTATAATATGCATACTTATATGCATGATAGAATTTTGAGAATACACTATATTTCAGCTAGGCATACCCTATTTCAAAATCTACATTTTTTTCAAAATTTCAAAACTAGGTTTTTTTTGGATCTTATATAATATTTGATTTTGATCTAGAATAAATCTCAATTATTAAAATTTTTCTAAATTCTAGTAATAACCGTAAGTATCTTATCTAATTAATTTTTAAATTTTTTAAATATAATATATAGATTTATGCCTCCATTGGTCTTCTTGTTTGGATGATAGTTTTCGGATTTGCAGCCGACAGCGGAAAGCCGGGGGTTATTTTAGCGGCCACTTTTATTCTCATCATTGTTGCATTTGTATTCATTATTAATGTCCTTCTCATCGTTGCAGCTTGCACGGTTAGAACTTTTTTAAATTTCTTATTCTTTAGTTGTCCGAGCGAAGCGAGCACTTTCTTTCCAATTTTGCTTGCACTTATTTTTCACTCGCTCTACTGGTATCTGTTTGTGAGTTTGTCTGTCTGTCTGTCACGAGTCTGTCCAGTATAGACTAGTACTATTGGATAGATTTTAACCAAACTTGACATGAAGGACCCTTATAGGGTCCAGTTGTGTCGTTATAACAAAAATTTAAGATTTAGCATGCTGTACTACGGACCTTTAAAGGAACCATAAATTTTTTTATTTAATAAAAATGTTTCCCAAAGTGAAACACAAAGATATATGGTTCTCAGAGCCGCAATGCTCGCTTAATTAATAATTAACTAAAGAGTAGTTAATTAAATCCTTGTATATAACTTGTAATCTAAATTATTTTTTTAGAAAAAAAAATGGATGGTCCTTACTTGGTTTTGGGGATCAATTGTAATACTCATCCTAGTCGCTATTTTAGCGATAATTTGTCTATTCGGGTTTATTGGCGGTACGGTACTATTTTTTGTATCCTTTGGATTGGTCTCAGCTGCTATTTCCTCTGGGTTGGATTGGAGTTTGCAAAGGAATGTGATTAATAAAAACTCAACAAATTTTATACTCAAAAATAAATTATTTGTGTACATACATAGATTGTATTTTTAGCTATGCTATATAGTATCCTATTACTGTAGAATGTAGACTTTATATTTTGAAAATAAATGTAATTAAATAAGTAGGTACATATAAAACTTTTGACCTTTTCTTTTGACCTGTAGAACTTGGGTTACTTTGTATGAAGGGACTGAAATTTTCATAAAATTCAAGATTTCTTTCAAAAATGAAATTTCAACATTTTTTTGAAAAAATAACAGAAAAATGGGCTTTACAAGATAGTTGTTACTTGAAATACTGATAGAGACAACTTAATTTTATCTAAATAAAATGGGTTTTCGATTTTAAAATTTTTCTCTTTGATTAAATATTTTTTGTCATTTTCTGCCAATATGATCCACGAGACGAAATTTGAAGCAATTTTTACAAAGGATTATACAATACTTAAAACTCATATCTACATACATACAAAGTAGGTAGTAGTGTTTTGGTCATATGAGTATTGACTTTTTGAGAATACCCAGAGAGCCAGAATTACTTAATAATAATCTTCAAATAAAGTTTACTTTTACTACTCTGTACTTATATGGTAGTATCATATATGAATTGAGACAATTTTCGATTTTATTTTCAAGATCCTTTGGGTTTTCAAAAAATGTCTACATTTTCATATGCACAGTCACAAACTCTCAAGAAATGCGAGAGAAATGTGAGAATTTCGAAAATAAAATCGAATTTCAATTTTATTCCCACTTTACCTTACTACTTTTTACTATAGTACTAGTTCTATAGTACAAGTATCTGTAGTATGATAGTATAATATTATGATTGCATTTGCCTTTTATTAAATTCGATTCGATTCGATTGAAGCTTTGATGATTCTTCAATCTTTGAGCGGCTGAGAGCATTTCAATTTCACTTTTCATATGAATATATTACACAAAATAGATAGATATAAAATATAGGAGCCAATAAACTTTACATCTTATGTTTATAAGGAATTTCAAACCTCTAGGTATCTGTAAATATCAAAATTGTGTCAAAAATTTCGTCAAAATTAAGATCTAGAGACTAGAGCATTTCTTATCAAGTCCAAAATTTAAACCCAAATGACAATCAAGGCTTTTGAAATCCGTTTATGTTAAAATCATCTAAATTTTTGTTCTTTTTATCACAAGTTAGCATGAAATCCAATCCTTCTTCTTTGGAATTGTAATTCAAATCTTGTTCTTATTTCCGACATTTTACATACATTTTGCATGTAAATTAGATGTTAAAACGAGGATTTTCAGAGCTGAAATACCAAATATTAAGAAAAAGAGGCTTATAATTATCTGATCAAAATTTTGAGAATTAAAAGAATATCATACTAGGGTTATTCAGCTTTCTGAAATCTTGATTTGCTAAAAATTTCCATTTTTTAAGTATTTGGCCTGCTCTATTATGTAAACAGAACAGAGTGATTATTTCTTTACAAATGATTAACTCTTTCTAAAGAGCTACATACTACATAAAAATATACAGTATTAGTATAAATAGTACTTGGGTAAGTATTTTTAGGCAATTTTATAACATTTTTTGGGGATTTTTAAGCAAAAAAAAGTCATAAATGTGGACAGGAAATACTTGGACTTTATTTCTCGTTCATAAAACTCGGTGAAAAAAGTCTCCCTGGGGGGTATTTAC
>JAQIXA010001656.1:0-22982 GCA_034699045.1 Nanhermannia cf. coronata Gr-Ori-00579
GTGTATGTGTATTTTTTTGCATAATTATTTAGCAAATAGATTGACAGAAATTGATCTCATTTATTCATCATTTGGTACTATAACCACTAGTCATCATAAATTTTTATTATTTATGAATGCTAATGCTAATGTACCTACTAGTTCATATGTACATGTGTATAAAGGACTATTCGATTATGTCATAATAGTTTCTCAAAAAATCTCAAAAGTTTCAATTACCATGTATTTCTGCTAGTCAAAATACCAAAGTCATCTGATTAAAGGCCAAAATGTCAAAAAAAATTCTAAAATATTTAATAATAAGGCATTTTACACACTATATAATGTAAAGGTATTTTTAATTCATACATTGGTTAGATTCTTTAATTTAGCTCTGAAATACTGTGATTTGGCCCCAATTTTGTTGAATTTACATCTATATTTTTGGTCTAACTTTACCCTTGTAAAAGTATGATATTAACCCAAATTTTTTAAAATCCTAACCTAACCTAAAGTCAAACAAAGTACGAGTTCTCGTAAAATCGATCTACTAGTAAGTTTTTGAAATTTATATGTCATAGATTCTACATAGGTCAAAATTGCCCGATAAATTGGCGTCTGTCCAAGAAATTCATATTTTTCTACTAAAAAAACCGACATATTCTTTAAATTAAGTCCTTCAGTATACATCTATAAGAAAATTTTGCATTATTTTTGTCTAAATTTTTGAGAATTGGGTTTAAAGTTAGCCTGTAGCTTAGACTAATTTATGGATTTTTGATGATTTTATCATGAGTTAAACCTAAATCTAAACTAAATTTAAATTTTTTTTTGTTAATTTCACACAAGGGCAAAGTTAGACCAAAAATATAGGGGTAAATTCAACCAAAATAGGGAATGAAATTAAATTACCTACCAAAGTCAATATAGTCTGTGAGTCAAATTGAACCCAAAATTTGGAAATCTAATAAAGTACCTAACTGATTATTGGACAAACTTTTGTAAATTTTTAAGACCTAAAACTTGTAAGTACAGATATATAACATTATGGCTTTGAAATTTTGGTTAAATTTTAAGAATTTCTTATGATAAAAAAGCTTTAAAATATGGATAACTTGACTGAAAAGCAAAAAAATCTTGAAAATTAACAACTATTTATGCTTGATCTTAAAAACTGTAAGTATATCGTAACGTATTAATAGGATACCCAATAAAAAAGTTGTAAAAATTCTTTAAAATTCTTTAAAATTGTTATTTGATCACAAATGTGATTTAATTAGCACTTTGGAGTTTTTTCTCAAAGTACTGTAGGTACTGATATTTAGCCAAGTATTTAAGGATACTTGTACATTTGACAATCTGACCAACTCCATCCTGGTAAAAACCTAAAAATAATGTGTTCTTGAAATAAATTTGAAATCCTACTACCTACTTTGTATTTAGGATTAGTGGTACAAAAGTAGGTATACTTCTACACATCATAAATATGGTTGAAAAAAAAGGTGGAATTCATTTAAGTCATTCAAAATAATGAAACCTAATTACCTCATATACATACAGATCTACAGACAGACATGAATACTTTTTTCAATTCAGATTTTATTTACTTATCTTATAGTAGTTTATGTAGTAGTACAAGTTACAAGTAAATTTTGAGTTTTGAGTTTTTAGAGGCTCCTTAAATGTCATTGAACACCTTTTCTTTTGTTCAATAGACTTACCTGTGCTAGTAGTATCCTACTCAAGTATTATGTTAATATCAGATTACACATTTTGAATTTTGAGCCAAATTTTGAAAACAAAGGCTAATGCAAAAGATCAATTGTATCTTCTACTACTCTGTATATAGTATTTCATATTATGATTTTAAAAGGTAATTTGTAATGGATATTAGATGATAATGGAGTAGCTTAATAAGCTGTCAATTTCACCAGATAATGTTCAAGAAATGAGAATTATTATTATTATGGCAAATACACTAAATAAAATTATTACCATTTCTTCGATCGTATTACTATACTTATTAGTACTATAGGCCTTATGTGTTTTGAACACATGTCTTGCTCTTTTAAGGACATGTTGAAAATTTGTTTTTTGTTTTTTTGAAATATTGATAAGATATTGAAGTTTCGAATTTGAGGTGTAAAAGTCCATGTTGTTGTTGTACTATTTACTTGTACATTTGCTGCTCATAATAATATACAAAATTTGTACAAATTCAATCAATTGGAAAAGTAGAAAGCTAATTTACCTAATGGGATTTGTAAAATCGGTCAATACCATCACAAAGCTCTAGAAAATATTCAAAAAAGGATATCTTGGGGTTATAATTGGCTTTCTGGCCTTTATATGAGGTTTAACATGCAAAAGCCTGAAAGCCTAATACATCCTTTTAAAGATCTATTAAAAGAGATTTTGAAAATTTTGCAATTCTCGACAAAACTATCAAAATTGTGAGTTTTAAGACACTGAAATATTTGTCAGGAGCAGCAGATTATACTAGTACTTGGGACGATTGTATTTATTTCAAGATTTAGTTTTCAAACATTTTTAAGCCTGATGAGATATGAAATTTTGGGAGATTTTATAATCTATTAAGCTCATTAAGATTAGTGCAGATTAAACAGGGTTGGCAGAAAAGCTGATTTTAATGCAAAAGATGTCTAATAAAATGTCTATTCTAGACATTTTTTGAATTAAAAGCATTTTTCTAATTTAGACCGCCTGAAAGTCTACGAGTAGGTAATATGATAACAATTTCGATCATTCTATCTCAAAATTTCAACTCTTAAGACTTGAATTTAATTTAATTTCATCTCTATTTTGGTTGAATTTACCCCTATATATTTGGTCTAACTACTGATGTATACCCCTGCGCGCGTATGAAATTAACCCAAAATTCTTTAGTTTAGTTTAGCTTATGTAGCTTATCAGTATCAGTTATCATTAAGCTTAACATTTTAAAAAAAATAATGGGTCAATTTCGTACACAGGGGTAGAGTTAGACCAGAAATATAGGGGTAAATTCAACCAAAATATGAGTGAGAGGCATGCAAAAATTGATATTTAAAAGTTCAAATATTTCAAATGTACAGATATGAATACAGCAGAATCATCTTTTAAAAAATTTGATTAGAATTTGATCAAATATATTTCAAATGACGTTTTGAAAATTTTTGAATAAGAGAATTTTGGTTGAAAAATCTTGAATTTTCAAATTTGTAGATTTAGAAATCCGAGTTTATTTTATTTGAGTCATTTATTTTAGGCTTCGATTTAATCACATCCCTATTTTGATTGAATTTACCTCTATATTTTTGGTCAAGCTTTATCACAGTATGAAATTAATCCAAATTCTAGCCTATATTAACTTAAAATAGGTTAGGATTTTAAAAAATTTTGGGTTAATTTCATACAGGAATAAAGTTAGACCAAAAAAGGGCAAAGGGATACTAAAAATTAGATTAAATCGGATCGGATGTTCTCAATGTTTAAATCTATATTAAAATTTTAAACAATAATGATCAGGAAATCAAAATCTAAATTTTTTAAAATTCTAGATTTGAATCAAAATTCATAAAAAATAAAAACGGATTACAACTTGTCCAATATAATATTCTTTAAAAATACTGATATTACAGACAGTTTTTAGAGGGTATATTGGCTCACTTTTTAGTTCCTTACACCTGATACTGATAATGAATAATGAGATGATAGTCTTAATGAATAAGTAGTTGATTAGACTTGAGGAAATGTGCAAATTTTAATGCAAATGTTGAGCTTAAATGTACACTCTAAATGGATGTTCTCAACTAACAAACTACATAAGTACTACTATAATATAAGTAGTATTAATCAATAGTAGGGTACTCGTTTTTTTACCCTTGTGAATAATTTATTACACCAATTTATCCTGTACTTTGGACCTATACTTTACTAGTACTAGAGTACTTATGGGATTATTTGTATTTTGACAAGATGTTTGAAAAACAAGATTCGAAAACTGTACAAGATATACCTAAGGTATGGTATGGCAGAAGGGAGGACAAGTTGCGAAATATATCTGTATTTATTCAATAATATACTCGTATTGGTCCATTTGACTATTGGAAATTGATTGAATTTTCCAAGATGATGAATTACTTGAACTTTTTCAGACTTTTTGAAAGACCTTTTATCCTACTAATGAACACCTATTATTTCAGTATTAACTTGTACATCTCGTAATATACATTAGCTCGCATTCATCGTAAAATTATAAAGGTCAATTTTACAGATTATAGGGTTAAGTTACCAAGAATGGTTCAGAAACGTTTTACTCTGCATAATAATTATCTATTACTTTATAAAGGTAGACTATTTTGGAGTATTTAAGCTTTTTGACCTCTACTATCAGTCAATCTCATGCTAAAATCGTCAAAATTCTATAAATAAGCCTAGACTACAGGCTAACATTAAATCCAATTCTCGAAAATTTGGAAAAAAAATGCAAAATTTTCTTATTTTTTGATTCGGGATATTTCTTAATATTTAATTTAAAGAATTTTATCGTTTTTGCTCCGTATAAAAAATGAATTTATTGGAGAGACGCTAATTTTGTCGGTCAATTTAGATATTACATTCATATACCTGAATTATTAAAATTGAGTAATTAGAAGATTCAAATTCCTTTTTTAGAAACCAAAACTAAATTACTATTTCGCAGTTGATTTTAACTTTTAACCTTTGGTTAAAATTTTGACAATTTTTTAATTCAAAAACTGAACTTTGGCTTCATTTTTCTAATAATTTTCAAAAAAAATCTATGAATCTATGAAAATCTGTAGAATTTATAAAATATGTCATCATAATATGTAAATCAAGTTTCAAAAACTTGGAAGAAATTACTACATAAGAGTAGTAGTAAATCGATTTTAACTTTGAGTATTTTTGAAAATTTTTGTAAAGGATATATTCGGCTTTCAGGCCTTTACATGTTAAACCTCATATAAAGGCAAGAAAGCCCATTAGAACCCAAAGATATCCTTTGTAGATTATATATTCATAGAACCAATTATTATTTTGATTTTGAACTGCAATTTTTATATCTATTTAGGTATATGTAATAGATATCCAAGATATCTAAAAAAATTTGTAAAAATGGAGCCAAAGTCAGTTTTTGAATCAAAAATTGTCAAAATTTAAAATATAAGATGATGTACAAGGATCTCCTTACATATTTCAAACAAATTTCAGGTCAAAATATTCCAATTATCATTTAATTCATCCTGTAAAAATAGGTAAAATGCCATGTCACAAGGTTCATGGTCATAAGGGATGTTGACCTGGATCAAATTTTTTTCTGAATTTTCTCAAAATTCTGAGCCATATTTGTCAAACTTCTAATTTTGAAAAAATGCGTTTGATCTAAGCCTACAGTTTATTCATAAGATACAGATTGTATGATAGGCAAATGAAAGATTTTTGGTCAAATTTTGAAATCATTTTTCGAATTTAAGTCACTGAAAGCCTATAATTTTCAAAAAGATGTTTGGCCCTTATATCTGTATATATATGAGTTATAGTTATCTTTTGTAAAAGCTAAAAGTAAAACTTTTTTTCTTAATTTTTAAAACACCTAAGCTAAATGTAAGTATAGGTACAATTTAAGATTTTAATTTTTTGTGAAATCGATATCTTGGTTTTCATTTCAAATTTTAGATTTTGAGCTTTAGAGATGTGTAATATAGTGTATCTTATTTCATATTTGCAAAGGTGGGGTATTTGGATATTATAATTACCTTTTATCCTGGTCTGGTGGATAATACAGTTTTTTATTTTATGATGTAAAATGTGAGGGTGTTTGAGCTCAAGTTTTTTTTTCTCTTCTTCAAAAGACCGACTTGGACTTAAAATTTGGACATGTTTTAATTTTTTCGCCTTTGCCTCAGGTCCTACGAGGCTTATATGTAGAAACCATACAAGTAGCATGCTTCTTGTCGACATTCGACATCAAGTCTCTGATCAACAATTATTTACTATCTATCTGATATATACATAGTCCATAAAAAACATATACCTAACCTAACTTGATCTACACTATTAGTAAGGTAAATACCAATATACGTACATTTTTTTAAATATGCAAAAAACTTAAAATCTTCGAAATTTTCTCTTAACACTTTCTGGTATTTATTCTCAATTTCAATTTTAAAATCCTAGATTTCGAAATCTAGTCAAATGGACCGAATCTAGGATTTCGAGATGATAATTTTAAACTAGATAACACAAAGACCACATACCATCGAACATTTTGTTTCTTGTTATAATTTAAATGTGTTTCTACTTCTAGTAGAAACACATTTAAATTAAACAAGAAAATATGTTCGATGGTATGTGACAAAGACTACTATGGTACTAATTATTTACAAAAATTTTCATTTTTTTGAAATTCTATATAAAAATGAAGCCAAAGTTCAGTTTTTGAATCAAAAATTGTCAAAATTTTAACTATAGGTATCGGCTGAAATAGCATCTGCCATTTTGGTTTTGGCTTCTAAAAAAGGAATTTGACTTCCAATTTCTCAATTTTAGTAATTCAGCCAAAAGTTATCAAATTTACCCTTAGAAAATCTATAATATAGGCACTTTGTATCAAAAAAAAGTCTAAAAAGGTACAAAATCCAATAAGAAATCTTTTATTAAACACCCTGTATACTTCTGTAGTAGAAGTAATGTCGGTTATGAATATGAATGAATATCATACAACAATAATTCACAAAAAAAAACTTGAAACTTATTAATCAAGTTCAAGTTCAAGTTTGTATTTGTAATTCAAAAATGTAAATCAGATTTTGAACCTGATACATTTACTACTAGTACTAGTACTACTATTGGTAATCTAAATGGCAAGTTCAACCCTTCACAATATAACTTAAGGGGTAGTAGTAGCCAAAATTTAAAATTCAAAATGAAAAAAAAGCATCACAAAAATCCTCATTTGAATCTGCAAGTTTGGTTTTGGTTTCTAAAAAAGGAGTTTGAATTTGCATTTGATTTAAATCTTCAACTTTTTTCCTCTCACAGCTTCCTTATAAACCCATCATATGAGTTATGTCCACAACATCACTTCACAAGGAAAAAAGACCTTTTGCCGATACGAAGCACAGGAGATACAAGTAAAAGTATACATATTTCAAAAAAATATTTGAAAATAGAAGACTAAAAATTATAGCAAAATTAAAGCCCTAGTTTTTAATATGCTTAAAATATACCTATACCTACAATATATACTCTGAAATATAAGCTTATTTGAACAATTTAGAATTCAAATCTGTGCCAAATTCCTATTTGAATTACCTAAATAAAAAAGGGATAACAAAGAGTTTCCTCTATTATGATCTTTAGCAAATTTTTAGCAAATTTTGCACAAAATTTTCAATAATTGGAATCCAAAAACAGAATAAAGCTCTTGAAATATATTCAAATTTTTATTAGATATCAGTTAAATCTTCTTGATGGTTTATTCTATTATAATTTTAGCTTCAAAGGATATCTTTGGGTTAAAATGGGCCCTCTGGCCTTTATATGAGATTTAACATCTAAAGGCCTAAAAGCATACAACAGTTGAGAATATAAAGCACATTTTTAAGAAATTAATTTTTTAAAGGTTGGTTTTAAGCAATGGTAAAGCACTAATATAGGGTACCAGTATAGGTATTTTTGATATTTTTCGGACTGAACTCCTGATGTTTTTGAGTCAAGTGAAGTGTTACTTGTTTTTAAAATTATGATATCGCTTGAGGAAATTTGTCTATACATGCATAAGTAGGTATTCTAATGCAAAAGTTAAAATTTGCTTTTGTCTTTTTGTAAGTACTTGGACATTGTAATCATTAAATTACTTTCAAAAGTATTATTTTAAGATAACGGGAGATTTCAGAACTAGAAAAAAAACTTCACTTTACAACCTAAGTATATAGAGGTAACAATAGATTTTAAAATCCCTTTGTTTTCATCTGTTCTAAGCTTTTGCATTTTTGTACATATAAATAGCAGATAAAATTTGATGATACAGTACAAATCAAGCGTATTAAACCGATCTTAACTCATTTAAATCGCGAAAATTCCAAAAACCTGGATTATTTCGATCGAAAAAATGGATTTTTAGAGAAATTTGTTGTCAAAATACTGTCAGTAAGGAATATAATGCCATATAAAGCTTATAGACAAAACACCTAAAGTAAAACCCAACTTTTCGTTATGACTTTTGCCATCTAATTGTCTAAAAAATTTTCAAAAAATTTCCAAAATTATCAAAAATCTTGTGAATCCTACAATAATTAAACCTTTTAATGGTTATTTTCTATTTTTTTAAATTCCATTTATTGAAAAGTTAATGCAAAATTAGCTAAAAATTTGCTAAAGATTGTTCTTTTTAGTAGTTGTTTCAAATAGAGAATCTAAATATTACTACTAGATATTTAGATATTACAAGCTTAGTAGACACTTTTTGTGCTTGTAGTGTAGTACCTACCATTATATTAAAATAAAAATTTCTCACAAGATTCTACTAATTTTGATCTCAACTAATTTACTATTTACTCAAGTATCTAATATCTAATTTGCGATAGCCCTAATTTACATTTAATGGGCATGTGAACTTGAATTGAATTTCTCATAAAATAACGAGAAGTGTCTGGGATTCTGTGCTGGGATTTAGAACATTGCTAATTTTCCATTATATTACATAATATTCTGTAGTAGTGCAGGATATTTACATAAAAGATCCGTAGTAAATGAAGGCATTTTTGACATGTCTATTAAATTTGAAAGACAATAAAAAATCTTTTTCTTTCAGTCTCAAGTCTTATTACAGCATCTACAGACTACAGTCTTTAAATCTTAAATAAATATAGATCATTTCATTTGTTCAAGAAATTAGTTACACTTTGGAGAATCCTGCTGGGGATCTTTTGTTCTGCTTTATTTTTCCTTTGAAACGTGGGATATTATGAGAAAAAATATCGATGACAGATACATATCAAAAGGCTATTAAAATTGCATAACTGTCCAGCATTCAGAATATCAATATAGGTAGATTTTAATAGCTTGAAAAGCTGTAAAATAGAACTCAAAATTCGAAATTTTTAAATATTTTTTGACTGAAATAATACAACTGTTTTGATGAGAATTAAACAAGAAAAACCATCACGAAAGCTCTCGACCATAAAAATAAAATTAATTCAAAAAAATTCATAAAAGCAGAATACTCGTATATAGCGTCCCATTCAGTTCGAAATACCTATTCGAATTGTCAATTTTTTTCGAAATTTTTCTCATGCTTGAAATTGTGAGACAAGGCAACTAAAGTATTTTGATTTTGGTTTTGATCTCTCGAAATCGAAATTGAGTCTAGTAACTTTGAACTCGAGATATTTTTGACCAAAATTCAAAATGTTTTTGAAATTTACATATGGTATTGTACTCCTATTAGCACTATTTAATTGTTGTAATTCATCATTAGTAATAGTTCAGAGTAGCAATTTTGATTCAATGTCAGTAAATAATAGTCCAAGCAAATTGGAACTTACTAAAAATGGTTATAAAATATCAATACAAAGTTGGGTTATATTTTGTTCAATTATTAATAATGATAAAATAACGCTGTTTGGACTTGGGCTATCAGTAGATCATATTTACTTCAAAAGATCGAAGGTCATTGAAACATGGTTTGGTGCAAAAATGGAAATTGATTTGTCAGACTCATCAGGAACTGAAGACCATGGAACCATGGAGACGGTAGCAGGGGACATTTTTAAGGCACTCTGGATGGTAGTTGGGGAAGTTTTTAAGGCATTCTGGATGGTAGTAATGGAAACTTGTAAGGCTCTCTGGATGGCAGTAAGGGAAATTTTTAAGGCATTCTGGATGGTAGCAAGGGACCTATGGACGGTAGTTGGGGACATTTTTAAGGCAGTCTGGATGGTAGTAAGGGAAATTTTTAAGGCACTATGGATGGTAGCAAGGGATCTTTGGACGGTAGTTGGGGACATTTTTAAGGCACTCTCTATGGTAGTAAGGGAACTATGGGTGGTAGTACTCGTATGTGTTGTATTGGCACTATTGGTCAAAAATTGAAGAAAAATTTGAGACCGATTTTAGAAGACAAATCAAAGTAAGCTATCGGACTATCAAAATGACCAATGTCATGTTTTAATCTATCAAGTCTTTATATTTGTAAAAAAATTAATGTTGGTAAACTTCATCATTTTGTATTTTGTATTGAATGACAAATCGTTATTAATAAAGCTTTTTTAAACTTTACCAGGAATTTTGTAAAAGAAACTTAATACTCTAGATAACATTGACTTAATAATAAGTCAATGTTACAGTTACAGGTCTTTTAAATTAGTAAGGTAAGTAGATACCTAATTTTGAAAAAAAGTCTAGAAACTTTGAGTTCAAAATATTGACAAAGATGTTTAGTAAATTGATATGTGGCGTTGTTTGCCTATTAGCAATAATTAATGTCATTGCCAATTGTGATTCATCTACTAAATAGTAGTCCAATAAAATGGGAAATGATGAAAAATGGGTATAAAATATCAATAAATAGTTGGCTTATATTTGGTTCAAGTGTTGAAAAAGATAAAATAACTCTGTATGGACTTGGACTTTCGGTTGAAAGGAATGACATCAAAGGTTCAAAGGTCACTGAAACTGGATCATGGCTTGGTTCAAAAATGGAAATTGATTTATCAGACTCATCAGAAACCGACGACTATGGAACAATCTGGAGGGTACTCTCGATTGTACTAAGGGAGATTTTGATGGCTTTACGAGTGGTTTTCAAAGACATTTGGATTGCTGTTAGAGAAATCTGGATGGCATTTTCGACGGTTATAAGGGACCTTTGGACTGTAGTGCGAGAAATTTGGGCTTTATCAAGGGCGCTATTTGCAATATTGGTTGTACCATATGTTTAGTAGGAGTAGTATGTGCCTATTGGACAAAAATTGAAGAAGAATATGAGATGTATTTTAGAAGACAAATCCAAGTTAACTATCGGGCAATCAAAAGGAACAATGTCAAAATCATTGGACACAACAATGACATAATTGGTCCGCTATTTTTTGTATAAAATTATAATACTATTTTACCTATACGATTTTTATTGTAAATTCCCTCCTCTATCTATAGGTGATGGAAATACCATTGTAGGTGATAATAATGACATTTATGGAAATGGTAATACAGTTCGGGGACGCAATAATCAGGCTTTTGGTCAGGACAATAAAATTACTAGAAACTGGTCATTCATGCGGAAATAATTTATCTAGAGTCTGGAAGAAATAATGCTGCTCAATCAGAATTTAGTTTTTTAAGCATGATTTATACATTCAAGTCTTTATTTTTGTAAAATTTACCCAAATATAAATGTAGGTAAACTTCATCATTTTGTATTTTGTATTGAATGAAATCGCTATTACAGATAATAAAACATTTTTAGACATTTCCGGGTATTTTGTAAACTTTAATACTCTGCAACACGAGTATAGTACCCACTGTAGTATAACATAGGCCTTAGATAAGTATTTTATAAGGTAAAAGAATATAATATTTTTGCTAATAGTGAAAGCTTAAGTTATCTATAGGTTGATATGATCTTGTCAATATCGACGATTTGATTTAATTTAGTAGTTTTCGGAATATCTCAAGATTTAGAGAGATTTAATAATAAGTCAAGGTTACAGAGTACTCATGGTAAGTAGGTATATTATGTACCTACCAAAATTTTGAAAATAATTTAGAAATTTTGAGTTCGAAATATTGACAAGTGTAGTATTTAGTACGATGTTGAGCTGGGTATGGGATGTTGTTTGCCTATTAGCAAGTTTATATGTTATGTTAATTGTAATGGCAATTGTAATTAAATGTTCTGGATGGATAAAAGACATATGGATGGTAGTAATGGAAATTGACCAATGGATGGTAGTAATTTTTAAGGCACTGTGTATAGTTGTAAAGGACCTTTGGATGGTAGCAAGGGACCTATGGATGATAGTAAGAGACCTATGGATGGTAATAAGGGAAATTTGTAAGGCACTTTGGATGGTAGTAAGGGCACTATTTGCAGTATGTGTAGTATTGGCACTAAAGTCGTCATATGGAGCAAAAATTGAAGAAAAATTTAAGACCGATTTTAGAAGACAAATCAAAGAAAACTTTCGGACTATCAAAATAAACAATGTCAAAATCATTGGTCACAACAATGACATGATTGGTAGCCTATTTTTTGTATAAAATTATATTTTTTTAACGATTATATATTTTTTTTTGTAAATTCCCTCCTCTAGGTGATGGAAATACTATTGTAGGTGATAATAATAAAATATGTGGAAATGGCAATACAGTTCGGGGACACAATAATTCTGCTCTTGATCTTGATCACGATGATACAATTCCACCTGAATAATCATTCAGGAAATATATTTTGTCTGGATGAAATAATGCTGCTCATCAAAAGTCTTTTTGATATGTTTTATTCAATCAAGTCTTCATTTTTGTAAAATTTATTCAAAAGAATGTAGGTAAATTTTCATTTTGGATTGAATGAAATCGCTATATACTGTATATGTAAGTACCCAATAAAATAAAGTGTTTTAAACTTCATTTAGACTGACTTTTTTTTTTTTACTATTCTTATTAAACTTTTCCAGACATTTCGCATAATTTTTACCAAGATTGTTAGGCAAAAGACATACGTAGGGTATCTACTTATGTCTATAGCTTCTGGCTTATAATTTTATGATATTTTTTTGACTTATTTATGTACAATGTGAGCAGAATACCTAGGTATATCGTAAAAAATTTACTTATTTCTCTTTCTATCTGTACTCGTAAAAATTTAGAATTAGATTTTGGAAAATATTTTAAAAATTTTTGAAGTCTTGTCTTGAGGGTTAGCTGTAAATTCAGTGATGCCAAGAGCCAAGAGCCAAAAATGTTCATTGTAGTGTACTTACATCTCTTATGTAAATACTAACTACATAGGTATATCATATGTTGAGCAAATTGAAAAATAAATCTTGATGCATGATTTCCCTTTAAATTTACACGTAATAATAATGGCATTTATTTGAGATTCCTCAAGATACTTGCGGACGGGACGGACTTCATAAAAATTATATGTATTCATAAAAATTTCATTTCATTTCATTTTCAATTTTATTTGATCTCGTCACTTTTTTAACTACATACATAGGTACTTACCTAATAAGAATTGAAATGTAGGACAATTGGGCAATATATAAATTGTCAAAAATTAACATTTAAATGTTTTTGATCGCTATTCTTCAACCCTATGGATAATCTCAAAATTTCGCAAATATTTTTACAATCTAAACTAGAATACAGATAAGGTTTTATGATTTCGAGATTTTGAAATTTTTATTTTAAATATTTTTTGATAATATAGGTATGTCAGGTCATGTACATGAATATACTTTGTACTTTTTTCTGTAAAAAAAAGTCTAATATTCCAGACGATTCCAGATCCTAAGCGGGTCTGCAATCGTCTTAAAATCTGGACTATTTTACCCTTTACAATTGAATTAGATGTCAAATTTTTTTTAAATTAACTTCTTTAAGATGCTTTTGATAAGAAAATATAGCGATTATTTTCAAGTTTTGAAATAATTTTATCATGCATGAAAGCCAAAATTAGCAGATTACCAATTTAAATGACACCCCTGTAAAAATTTGATCATGTGTTCATTTATCATTTGATCCTTTATCTGTGTGTCAAAATTCAAAATTTGCTTTTTTGAAAACTCTTAATTAGTAATAGATTTGGCAAAAATTTAAATTTTGCCAAAAACCGAGACAGACTTTTAGCCTGCTTGTGCTAAAGATTAGAAAATTTAGAAAATTTCTTGATTTTGTCAATTACCCAATTGTCCTAGTGCTCAACATCAGTCAGGCTCAAAAATGTTCAAAAAAGTTTACAAAAGTAGGCTTGTACTATTTGTGTAAAACAACTCGAGTGAGTAAGCCTTGAATAGGCATTTGCATATATGCAGATTATAAAGTAATAGGTAAATTTATTATTTTCGACATTCATGATCCAATCCAAGTAAAATAAGAGAAAGGCTTGAAAGCAAAATTTCTTACATTATTTTATGATGATATTACCTTCTATTTATGAAACGTGCCTCTAAAACCAAGTGACACAAATATAAATAAAAACACGAGACAGACAAGCCAAGCCAAGGCAGGAAATGCAGAAATACACCCAGAATTTCAAACAAGATTCACAAAAATACTCGTAGATACTTACGAGTATTCTGTACTTTTATTCTATTTATTCAGATGAATATAAAGAAATTTAAAGTCAACACAGATCTACAATTTTTTGGCTAAAATCTTGTGAAACCTAAAAGAAAACTAGGGGTAGAATAGGGATAGTTAGATAGGTTTTTAAAATTTGGACAGCCTGTTTTCACAAGAAACAGTTTTCATCTTGATTAGAAATTTTTATGTCTACTCGTATATGTAGAGATAGCCAAAATATTCTCAGACTTTCTAGTTAATAAACAACGGGTTCAGCCAAAAACAAGCCAAATTTCAAAACAGAGTCCGAATTATCCCTAATCAACCTCTAGTTATCCTAAATTTGCGTCTGAGGCCTTGTCTGAAATTCTTTAAAATATACAAAAAGTCCAAAATTCATTTATAGCTAAACTCTTTATGTAGGGTACTTATATAGGGGTGTATTGCCATTTTTTAGTTAATAATATCAAAAATCTTAAAAGTTTCAAGTTTTCAAGGGTTCAATTCTAAAGTGAGATAAAGCAAAAATGAGTAATTAAAATGAGATTTTATTTACAGTCTGGTGTTTCCGAAATAAAAACTATCCCCTGGTCCCTTGTATTCGTATCAGCATAAATACTAGATAGATAGGCATCAAAAGGATATCTTGAACAAAACTCATTTGTGTAAAATGTCCCTTTTTTATTGGCCCTTGGACTACTGAACTGAAAGTTTAAAAGTACGAGAGAATTTTGAATAGTTATTTTTCGATAGTAAAATAATGATGATGAGGATTGTCAGTAGAAAATAATTGTTGTACGTTTTTGGATAAATTAATCTGGAGATTATATAATGTCCTACGAGTATGATACTACATATGTATATGTAAGTACCTACATATATTTAGATATAAAACCCTACTTTTATAAGGTTTTTTATAGGAAAAGTTGTGTTTTTAAGGGATCATTAGTTGACATTTCGAGTCTCGCCGTCTCCAGACTCAACCCTTATCATTTCTCGACCCTTTGACTCTAAACATGCTTCAATTCACTTGATACTTGTACTACTAGTACCTCTACAGAATACTATGTAAAAATAGCGTACAATTCAGCTTAATGACAATATGTCAAATTACACTTTCATATTTTTTGTCTAAAAACTACTATTTATCGTATATATCCGTACTCTTGAAGTAAATTCAGCTGTAAAAAACCAAACTTTGGCTTTGAATGCGGATATACTTGTATTGTATCTACGTACTTACTTGTAGATTTGAGTATAAAATAAAACTTTAAAAATAAATTTTAACGTACCCTACCCTATTTATTGACAAAATATCTACCTATATCTAAAAACGAGGAAATTTTAACGAGGAAACTAAGATTTAGATGTGCAAATTTCTATTTTGGTTATATTTGTCCCTGTTTGAAATTATCCCCTTTTTTACTGATAGTTTACTTTAAGTTAGAATTTTAAAAACTTTTGAGTTAATTTCAACTATTAGGGATAAAGTTAGACCAAAAATATAGGGGTATATTCAACCAAAATAGTGATGGGATGAGATTAAATCAGAGTCGATACTATCGGTTTTTGAAAATTTGATTAAATTTTCAAGTATTTTAGGCACTTGATAAAATGACATTGGATAAGATTTTGGTTGAAATAGTCCCAAATCTTTTGATAGTAAGTAGCCCGTAAATGTCAACTAAATAAGTCTCGAAATCACACACAAAAAATTCTACAAACTTGTTCTTTCAAACTAATTGTTTCTTTTCTTTTCTTTCTTTCAACTTTGTAGGATTTTTTATTTTGAAAACCCTTGAGGGTTTTTGACTCTAAAGATTCTTAAGTGCCTTCCACTGTTTTGGAGTGTGAAACTTTTGAATATTTCCGACTTTTTGAGTCACACCTCACATGTCCAACAAACTCGGTATTTTCGAGTATTTTCTGCCCAAATCTGACCATAATTGTCAGTCAGTAGATACTACAAGACTCTGGACTTGATGACAAAAAATATAAAAAATGGTAAGTACCTACTTACATATATATCAAGGGCATCATATCATACATAGAATAGTTAATAATTTCATTCAAAAACCCTACAGGTATCATAAAAACAATCAACAACTCTTCAAAACTTCCATAAAAAAAGTCCTTTGGCGACTCAAATTACACATTATTATGTCACTGATCTTGTCTCCCTTTTCAAGAATTGTGAATTTTGAATTGTAAATTTGAATAAATTATAAACCAATTTGAATGATAATAGTATCCTGCTGCTGCTACAGTACAAAGCACATACATACAAAGAATTTGGATCTAGATAATTCAATCTTTGAGCATGTACTTTAACATTTTATAAAAATTTAGCATGCATACCTTGTCAAGCCTAAAAACATCTAGATTTCCAAAAAAATATTCAAAATTTTTAAAACCGAATCTTATGCCATTTTGTAAAATTGGGTTCAAAAAGATTTCCAAATTGATTGAAGTTACAATCAGTGAATCATTTGATGGAACCTACGTTTATGAATACGATAAATATTCAAAATTTATTATACAAAAATTTAGAATGATGTCCAGATATCTCCGTCAAAACCACTACCATCAACACTCAAGAAATTGGAAATTTTTTGATTTTGATCTAATCCTAAGTCAATATCTTATTATCCTGATAATTCGATTCATTAGAATATTAGATATTAAGGTCAGGGTAGATTAGGTCAAGTTAGTAATATAAGGATAAATATTGCGCTGGCGGTAATGGTTTTAGCGGTAATCATCTATCGCCATATAGACTTTTTAAAAATGTAAAAAATAGAATAAGAATTAGAACATTTCGCTTGAGCAATTTTCCGCCGCCTCAAAATCCAAATCTGAATTTGAATTGTTCAATTTTATTTTTATCCCTTTACTTATCCTGAGAACCTGAGGATATTACAGATAGCTATAAAACCATACCATACCATAGATAGTAAAGTACCTACCCTACCTAAGGTATAAGACAAATAAAGGGTATTATTTGTCTAACTGTGACATTTTCAAGAATACGAAGAACCCATAATATACAAAATACTATCATTATACTGATACTTATAAGACTTGAAAAACTCACATTTTTTAATCCCTTTAGCATACATTTCGGTAATTCTACCGGAAACTTTCTACCTTCCCCTAACCTTATGTTCTTATTTACTTTTACCTGAACTGAGAAACTATTTTTATAGTCAAGTACACACCAATACCAAGTTCGAAATATCATAATTTTCAAATATTTCATAAGAAAAATGCCAGATTCTACTAGTTTTTGACAAATTTTGAAAGTTTGCAAATGTAAAGTTAGACTTTCTGCAAAATTCCAAGTTTTTTTTTTGGAAATTTTGAAATATTTTTGAAAAAATTTTGAAGAAATTTTGAAGAAATTTTGAAGAAATTTTGAAGAAATTTTGAAGAAATTTTGAAGAAATTTTGAAGAAATCTTGAAGAAATCTAACTTTTTAGAAAAAGTTAGATTTCGTTGTGAGTTTCTTAAGTTAGGTAAAAGACCCATTTGACAATTTTATATGACAGATTTCAAAGCCATTTGAAATTTTATTTTACTACGATTGGAAATATAGTTAATTTGAGTTTTGTCATCATTTTTTTGGCTTTTTTTGCGGGGGTGTATCGAAAATAGATAAATATCAAAATCAGCATAGGATGATTGGGATTTGAAAGTAAAAAATTTGACATTTTTTTACTTTGGTTTTGACCAAATGACCTTATGACAAAAAGAGATAATTTTTTGACATTATTTGTGCTTCAGGGAGTAGGAGAACAAGTTTTTACTTTTCTTTCGAGCCTTAAGTCCCCCCATGTAAGAGCCCTAAAGATACCAGTTATCATCCTTAGCAGCAGAAAGACAAAAATTAAATCTCTTTTCTACTATCTGTACCCTACTATGAGTATGACCAAATTTAAATCCTCAAGTTCAAGAAAGCTTAAGCTCAAAAATCCAAGTTCAATTCTTAAAACTACAGTACCTACTGATACTTATAATATAGGATAGGATAGATTACAAATTTTAAGACCGAAAAAAGCTTAACTTGAGGATTTATTTTTGAATAAATAGGCAGATGTACAGACAGAGATACCTAAAGTATCTTTAAGAATACTCTGTGATTGTCATTGTCATCGAGAAAAAGAGACTATTTTTTCGAATTAATTTATAATTTGCTTGACCGAACAAATCTCCTACGCAGCTTATCCTACCCATCTATATTTCTAAAAAAAATATTTCCTCAAATGGTCAAAATTACTATTCAAAAACAGTACAAGTAAAGAGTATACATTGCCCTAAATTACAAGCCCTTATCTCGTATTGTATTTCGTAAAAAAGCTAAAATTTGAGATCATTTGAAAGTCGAAATAATCGACCAAATTTAAAAAACCCTGCAAAATTTTCGATAAAGATTATAACCACAGGGTTTACTTTACAAAAAATATGTTCAGAAAATCGATACTTTGAGCTGAAATTGTGCTAAATTTTCAAAAATTTCAAAGAATATCTTATCTTTGGATTATAATGGGCTTTCCGGCCTTTATATGAGGTTTAACATGCATAGAGCATAGGCCAGAAAGCCGAATAGATTCTTTGAAATTTTGGTCAAAATTTCCCAAAAATTTGTATTTTGTGCCTAAAAGTAAGTAAATTTACAAAATAAATAAAGGAATTCTGTATCTAGAAATCTAAATTTTCAAAGATTTTTGACAAAATTTTGAGAAACTTGTTACTTTACTTATTTATAGTCATACTTATTTGAAGAATTGAGATTTATTTCAAGACATTTTTGGATTTGTCTAAATCTTACTCTCTTATTTTTATCTTTATCTTTTGGACTTTTAAATATTTATACCCATAAAAAAAGCCAAATACTAAAGTACGATTATGATAGATGATGCTATCAGTAGTAGTAGTATTGATTAGGAAAAGTGAATTATGACTAGTCATAAACCTCATAAATAAACGAACAAGCAAGCAGTCCATAAACTGATATACCTTTACCAAAAAATTGATAATTTTTTTAGGCCAGATCAGATCGTAAAATTGTCAAAATTGTAAAATCTACAAATTGATCTACAGATTCTGTAGCAAATCTTTAATTAAGAAATCACCGAGATGCATTTGTCAAATAGAGAATTTGAAAATTATACAAGTACAAGTAGGGTAATTAAGTGTACATTTCTCCCATTTAAAAACACATTTAGCTGACACAATCGACAATGGTAAAGTTTGAGGAAATAATGAATGAATTTTTACTCATTTAGAGATTGTAAAAATGACATTTTTACGAGATACTACTAGTGGTAGTGCAGAAAGAACTCTCTCTTATTTCCTATCTCTACTTACGAGTATTTGAAATAAAAATAAAAACTAAGGATAAGCTTGTTCTTATCAAATCATGATAATAAATTTAATCTATCTAACTAACTATACAGTATGTATCTACCTTAAGTAAAATAAACAAGCCCAGCTTGCAATGGTGTTTTGTGCATACTTAATTGAGTGAGATTAAATGCCACTATACATAGAGCAATTAAAAGGTAGGACGATGCATTTGAGTCGAGCTAAAATAAAAATCTTAAAATATTCAGAAAGCTCGATATTTAATTAATAAAAATACAGATAATGTATGTAATAAATGAACTAAAATTTCAAAATGCGAAATTTGTATCATTTTTTCTCAAATTGGTACCAAAATCCTAAAAATATCAATCTCAATAAATGAATATTTTGATTTCTGATCGAGTTTTGACCAAATTTTTTGCCCTTTTGGCTTGAAATTTTTCAATTTTTCAAATATTCCTAAATAGGATAGGAAGGTATTCTATCTAATTGAAAAAGTAGGGTAGTACGATAAAATAGGGTAAACAAATAGGTAAATATGTAGATTTTTAAAAAATTCATGAGATATTCTTATCCCAATTTTCAAAGTGAAAACCTAGTTTTCATCCATTTTAATACATCTAGAAATCTTGTATTTAAAAAACGAAATTGAGATAGGTACATAAGATTATCACTTATTTAAGGTCACAATTTTTTTTTTAAATTGTCATTTTTGTTCACTCTTGGATCCAACAAACAGACGGATATTCTGGATCTAATAGCTCATTTTTAAGTGAATAAAATACAGGCTTTATTTAAGACACATTATTTAAATGAATAATATAAACTTTCCGTGTTTATTCAGCATACTTTTGGTTAATAGTACAAGTGCTGGTAGTACAAAATACACATAACAATTAACATGTTAATTCATTAATTCTCAAGTAATGTTTGGCAGTCATGAGAGGCTCAAAAAACTGAGCACTTGTCAACGAGCGACACAACTCCTCAATCTACTCGTACAGTATTTGATGCTTGAATTCTGAATCTACTTTGCATTTTAATTTTACAATCTTCTGAAATCAAAAATCACAAGTTTTTATTTCTCTACTACTGGCAGTAAGGATTCTACTACTGCTTACTGGTACTGGTAGGTATCTATAGCGTGTTTAAGGGAAATTTGACTTTTTCCTTAACCCTTTACAACAATCACAATCAACACTTTACTCTAATATCTTGGACTTTTAAAGGGAAATCTTCGATTCAAGAACATTCTTATCAATTTATGCACATTTTATAGCTCATTTTAGTCAATTTAAGATCGAATATAAAGTCAAATTCAGCATATTTTTGACTCTCTTTGAATGAGATTTTTGAATCTTATTTTAGACTTTGGCAGCTTAATCTATTCTTAAAATGCGATATTTTTGATAAAAATCCTGAATTTTCTTATGATTTTGATAGCTTGATATGTACTTAAAATGTGCTCTTTTGATGAAAAGGTCTTAAAATCCTTTGCAATGAAGCCCGAGATCAGCGAATGGCAAAACTTTCAAAGAATTTTGGATTTTTGCTAAGAAAAAAAACTTAATTTTATCCATATTTTGGTTGAATTCCCCTCCAATATTTTTGGTCAAACAGAATAATATTAACCCAAAAAACATTAGTTTAATTAGGAGGTTAGATTAGGTTAAGATTTCTAAAAATTTTGGGTTAATTTCATATTCATACAGGGGTAAATTCAACCAATATAGAGATGAGATTAAATCGGATTACTAAAAATGGACGTTTGGATCTTGAATAGAAAAAAAATTTGAAATTATTTTGAGAAAAGTTCCAAGTTTTAAGGTTCCCCTATATTTCTCTAAAAAGATAAGGTTTAGGTTTGATCACCATGAGATGATATTCTGACCATTATACAAAAATTAGCACAAATGGATGAATGAAAGTGTGAGATTAAAGTGTTCGAAGAACAATTGAGGGAGATTTTTGATTAAATTGCAAATTTTTGTAGGTTTTTCTACACTTCTTCAAGCCTACAAGTATTCAGTATTTGTATAGGTATTATGTTTAGACTTAAAGAAAACCAATTATTTCTATGAAAAAATTAGATCTGCTGATATGATTACATTTTTAAAGTATAAAAAAAGGGTTTAATGAGCTTTGAGCAGGTAATTTTGAAATATTTACACTCTAAAGTAATGAGTACTAAAGATAAATTAAATAGACTCGGAATGGTTTTTTGACCCTCAGGTTATCTATACAGAATCTTGTAGAAAATGAGAAATCTTTCAAAAATGGATTGAGAAAACTAGGGCAAAATTTTAGTTTTAGATCTGATTTATCGATTTTTGAAATATCTCAAGTTATAGTAGTACATACAAGGTAAATAAGGCTGATAAAAAGGATCATCAAATGATTTTTAAAAAGATTTTGTAACTTTTTTGATTCTGATTCTGAAATGTCCTAGTCAAAAACATTGTAGGTACATTTTTGCCATCTAAAATAGATGATCCATTTACCTAATTTCGATTAAAATGATTTTTAATATATTCACAATCAATCGATACGAGAACCTCAGGTTGTCTTATTTTACAATAATTACTTTCGGAGTAATAATGTCTTTGAAATCGAGAATTTTGATTGTAACAATTATAGCATTGTTAACAAGAATTGTCGTGGGTGATGTTAATATGAATATTTTTGGTGTTGATATCGGTTATGGTTCCAGAGAATACTATATGTGAAAATGGACATTGTCATAATTTATTCTGCACTAGTGGCGGTTTATTCAAAGTCAAAGGAACCATACATCATTGGTACTCAATTAATAGAAAAGATATCATGAAAATTTGTCCATGGATCACATTCAAGATCAAGATTTTGAAGACTTGAAAATCTCTGAGGATGGTTCAAAAATTGAATTTTAGTATCGGCTCCCAAAAAATTTTTGGGGAGTAATTAAAGATGGCCTGGCAAATCTTTTCAGTTTGGCAGGGCGTTTTATATGGAACAAATTATGGCCAATCATGAGGAATCACATAACAATTAACAAAAATGATAGTACAATTATTGGAAACTACAACAAAATTACTGGTTAGCAATTAATCAAAAAAAAACCTAAACTATGTATTTTTTTTTTAAATAATTTCCAGGTGATGGAAATACAATTACAGGTCATCACAATGCCATATCTGGATATTCGAATAATGTTATAGGCCATTATAATACAATTCATGATGATAAGAACTGGATAGTTGGCCATCATAATAAAGCTTATGGAAAAGATAATATAGCAACTGGACATAATAATCAGCAGAATAGTAATTATAATAGTTTTTTTAAT
>JAQIXA010001657.1:0-22978 GCA_034699045.1 Nanhermannia cf. coronata Gr-Ori-00579
TTTGAGCTATCACAGGTCCCTACCTATGGTTACTGAAAAAAATTACTGTTTGCGTTGTTTCTGAATAACTCGGTATAGGTATATTATACCTTATCTTATTATAGGTAAGATACTTTATAAAGAAATTTATTCCTAGCTTTTTTTTCATGAAAAATTTAAGAAAGCCCGTCTTTTTTTTCTGTTTTTTTCGGGTCATGATGCCATTAAAATTAATTACATAATAGTATCCTTATATACAGGGTATTCTAAAATTATGTGATTAAAATATATAGGCCTTAATATAGTATAGACCTTGTAGGATTTTTAAACAAATAAGATATACAATAGAGAGGAAATTTAACGGAGATTCCGAATATCTAAACATTTTTAGGCTAAGTTGAACAGGTCAAAGGTTATGGGTCAATTAACTATTTTCATTTTCAATGGGAGAAAAATAAAAATAAGCCAAAATTTGCTCAAAAAGACTCAAAATGTCAAGATTTCCGATCAATTTTAAGCCGAAAAATTATAAATTTTTGGATAAATTTAAAGTTTTTTGGACCAATTTTGGCTTTTATTGCTAAAATTTTCCCATGTTATACCTTCATCTGATTGACCCATAACTTTTACAAGGTCTATACTATATTAAGGCCTAAACATAAGCCATATACTTTTGGAACACCCTGTATATTCTATAGTATAAGTGATTGCGTGTTTAAGTACCTACCTTAGATGGGAAGGGAGTAGTTGTCATTTTCTGGTCGTACATATCTTATGAATAATTTGTGGGTCACAATTAGACCACCTCATATGTCACTTTCTTTGTCTAAATTATTCAGAATACTTAAATCCTAAATACTCCCATTCTACATTCTTGTGTAAAAAACAAATTACCTAAGACAAATTAGACGTGACTTTTCTTATACAAAAATATTTGTAATTATAAAGACAGTTTTTTAAGTAAGTCTAAAAACTGTCATGTTTCAATCAATGTCATGTCAAAAAATTTGAACTGAAATAATTTTAAGTATTTTGAATTGGTATAGGGTTTTTTTTGTAAATTAGAATTTATTTTGTAATTTTTCTAATTTCCCGCCCTGTGTCTGTCTCTCTGTGTGTAGATAAGTGAGCCTTGGAGGGTCATAAATCTATACAGGGTGTCCCAAAAAATCCAACTTTGAGAAAATTTATTTATTTCCCGCCCAAACAACCGGCAAGGGAGTTGGAGTTTGAAATTTGTTTTCAGCCCCAAATTTAGAGGTTGAAGGTCACAAGGGGGCCTGAGATTAATCGACCACCATTTAACACCTCAACCTCAACTTAACCTCTCTATAAAGTACCCTTTTTTATTTTCAAAAATCTCCCTAAAAAATCTTTACTATTTTCAAAAATATCTAAAATTTTGAATTTTTATATACTCAAATTTCTCAAAATTTCTCAAATACAAATTTTCGTTAAGAAAATTTTGTTCATTTTGGTCCCCCTTTTTTAGTCATTTTGGCAAATTTGACCCATTTAATACTTCAATCTCAACATAACCTCTCAATAAAGTACTTTTTTTTATTTTCAAAAATCTCAAATATTTTTGCTTATTTAGAGTCAAATTGCTAAAAAAATGGCTTTAAAATTTTCGTTAGGAAATTTTGGACTATTTAGAACCTCAGCCACAGCCTAATTTCTCTATAAAAAAACATTTTTTTATTCAAAAATCTCTATAAAGTAACTTTTTTATTTTCAAAAATCTCTGAAATTTTGCATATTTAGAGTCAAATTTCTCAAAATTGGCTGCAAAATTTTCGTTAAAAACCTAGAAATTCGAGTAGGCTAGACTTAAACATATATTATAAATTGATTTTTGACATTTTTTCAAAAAAAATTGCATATATTTATGGATAAAATGTGTTATAGAGAGGTTAGACTCT
The DNA here is from genome assembly GCA_034699045.1 of Nanhermannia cf. coronata Gr-Ori-00579. NCBI lineage: Eukaryota > Metazoa > Arthropoda > Arachnida > Sarcoptiformes > Nanhermanniidae > Nanhermannia > Nanhermannia cf. coronata Gr-Ori-00579. Next base: position 1,902 of record JAQIXA010001657.1, read on the forward strand.
CTGTTTTTAAATTAAATTTATATGTAAAATGTCTTTGTACATATATATTGGTTGGATAAGGAATTGTTCTAATTTCACAATAGAGAAATTCCACAAGGGAACAATTTACACCTTGTCGTACACATACCTATAAAATAAACAAATTTTAGAATTAATTTCACCACCCAAAAATAGAAATAAAATTTCCTCTCGAATTACCCAATTAATTAATTTTACTGTTTACTAGAACAGAATATAAATTCTCATTTAATCAAGCTTAAAGGAATTTGCACTTTTTTTGTAGCCAAAATATTTTTAGAGAATCTTTGTAGGTATAAGTATCCTAAATTCGAAGAAAAATCGCAATTCTTAGCTCCTAAAAAGTCGATTTTTCCTAAAATAGACTATTGAGTATCTTGCAAAAATTAGATAAATTGCCACCTATTTTAGCAAATATTTTGACCAATTTTTAGCCATTTGACCAATTTTTAGCCATTTTTTGACCATTTTTTAGCCATTTTTTAACCAATTTTTAGCCATTTCTTGACCATTTAGCCATTTTTTGACCAATTTTTAGCCATTTTTTGATAATTTTTTGTTAATCAAAATCCATTAAGTAGTTATAAAATTTCTAAAAATTTTGTAATCTAAAACATAATAATATAGTTCCAAATGTGTTATTTTTAGTAGTAATAGATAGTAAGGTCTAATTCAGTGTGTTGTATTGTGTGAAGTGTATTATCATCACAAATTTATTCTGGAATAGATCAACCAGACTATAGTGGGGTTAATGGGGGGGGGGGGTTTCCCCCCCATTTAGGAGTAGAGGGGGGGGGGGTCGAGTTTATTTTACGATCTTTTTCCTGGCTGACTTTTCTTCTCTTTTCCTTCTTTCTTAAACTTAAATGGCTTCTTTACGAGATCCTTACCCCCTATACCACTTATATATAAGAGACTGAGAAATTCAGAAATAAAATGAAATAAATATAAACCCTTCGACACCCTAATGTACTACATATACCAATAACAATACTAAACAACTTTTATTTCGTCAAAAAAAACCAAAATCTATTTAGAAAAAATATTATCATCAAATATACATTTTGAAGATTTAGAGATAAAAAGATCCCTTAAAGTATCCACTGAACCTAAAGGGATGGGGATACTTGACCTTTTTGTCTAAATGGCACATCTATACCCTGTAAGGATCCTTCATGCCAAATTTGATTAAAATCCGTAAAGAAGTTTTCTAGTTATCTAGACAGACAGACAGAGGGACTGACCGACAGACATACATACAGACAGAGAGATGGACAAAGTGCATGCAAAGTTGAATAGTAAGTGCTCGCTTCGCTCGTCCAATATTTAGTGTATATACTATTACCAATCTACCCCTAAACACATGTATTTATATGATATTTTTAATAATTATTTTTAATTTTTGCAATTTTGCCTTTAGTTTTCATCATTTGAATAGCTTTAGTCATTTGACAATTTGAACTTTGGCAGAATATCAGTTAAAGTGTAGATTTAGATGATAATATGGAATTTATCCGGGCTATGTATCTGTACTCTGTATAATATCTGTAGTAGGTACTTGGCTTTCTCCAGCTTTCTCCTCTACTCAAATTATCGATTTTTTTCAAATTCACTATGTACCCTACTATTTACTGCATAGTACTAATCTGAGTCTTATAGGGCCATTTAAGAACCAAAAACTCAAAATTAGAAATTCTCTCTATATATATATATATATGTACCAGAATCCCCAATTAATTACCAAGTAGAAAAAACACAAAATTCGACAAAATTCTCCATGAAATTTGTCATCTCGAACCAAAATCACTTTTTTTTGCAACAAATGCAAAAATCTCGTGGTGAAAAAAGCTCGAAATAGAATTTTTTTTGCAAAATCATCACCTCCAAAAATCTCATTCTAAAAGTTATAGTAAATCTATCGATTCAGAATTTTTCCAAATTTTGAAAAAAAAAATATGTGTTTGTAGAAAAGTGGCTAATTTGTAAATTTTTTATACGATAGAATGTGTACTTCTACTTGACTAAACATTTATCTATATAGAGTATTAGATGATAATCTGATTAAAAAAGACAAATTGAGTAAGACATGCACTTTTCATAATGTAATATAATAAATGGATTAATCGCCTTTTTTCCCCCATAGTCACTTACGATTAGACCATACTTTTTTTGCTAGAAATTGACAAAATATGACACAAAATATGAGTCTTTTTTATGTTATGTAACACCCTGTATATATGTATTTTGTTTTTGGTAACTCATTAATAAGTATAATATATATAGTATATGTATAAAAGTCCGTGTAAGACAGAGCAAGGTACTCGAATTAACAATAAAAAAAACTTTATTTACAGTTTTTACAGTCTCATGCATTTAGAATTAGTCTACCTATTACTACTACATATAAAAAGAACTTGAAAATTATATAACCAAAAAATACATATTATGTATGGGTACATAAAAACTAGAAAAAGCTTTATATTTATTCTAGGTATAATAAAAACGGTTGAAAAATTTTTTTTCAAATTTTAAATACTGGTATGTATATAAAAATTTAAATGGGTACATAGTTGTTTTACAGTCACAGTTACCAGGAAATGCCAATATGTATCTATCTTGTCCACAGCTTTTATAGTGTTATATCGACGAGCAAAATTTAGCCAAAACTCGATTTTGATTATCATTTTTGGCAAATTCTGGTGCAAACAGCTCCGAACTGAAGCGGGAATATACGAAAATCATCAAAAATTCTTATATTTTAGGCAGGTTTTTAGACAAAATTTAGTCAAAATTTAGCCAAATCCTTGATTATAATAATCATTTTGCTAAACTCCGCTCGAAACAGCGCCAAAACTGAATCGGCAATATTCGAATATCATCAAAAATCTGCCTAAAATTTAAGAATTTTTGATAATTTTCAAATATTCCCGCTTCTGTTTAAAGCCGAATTTGCCAAAAATCATTATCAAAAATCGAGTTTTTGGCTAAATATTGCCCTACAAAAGATTAGTAGATGTATTGTATAGTAGTAGTCTAAATACTTATCGTAATCCTAAGTTCAAAAAAAGTGTTTTTTGGTAGCGAAGAAAGTTCTAGTTCTAGTCTGGTTTTTGTAGTACATTTTGAGGTTTTTGAAACTTTTCATAAAGTTCATAAAGACTCTATATATAATAGAGTATATAAAGATATAGTATCTATCCTATGAGCCAGTATATATACACTAGTCCATAAATCTTGAAGTTTTGAGTTAAGGTTCCGAGATGATAAGTAATTATCATCTAAAACTATCTCACTCTCTATCTCTCTCGAAAAGTCCAAAACTTTTGTTTTTCCAAACCCATCCATGGGAAAAAGTACTACATACTCTTCAAATACCAAAAGTACTCAGATATCAAGTACCCTACCCTTACAACATAATGAATTTGTGAAGATTTAATGATGGGAAATCCTTTAGTTTTTTTGTGGGAAATTAATAGATTGCCCCTCAAAAAATCACTCAAAATCGAAATTAAAAGACTTTCTAGTTTCTTTATACATACCTAAAAATATCGATTTTTTTTCACATTTTTAAGACATTTTATTTTACAAAGCCATTTAGCTTTCAAACATGTAGGGTAAGCCTTATGATAAAATTCCATTGTGTTTGTGGGTTTGAAATTTGTTGTTTTTTCAAGTTTAAAATCCAATTTAGACTCAAATAGGATGGAAAAATTGATTTTTAGAGAGGATTCTCTATCTGTAGTATCTGTATGTAATATAATATAAGTGAAGATATTTTGTATTCTGGACAGGATTGGTCATTCCCCATTGAATATTTATAACCTTCTATCTATCTATATAAGTATAGTATAGATAGTGTTATACTCTATAGAATAAATTACAAATTATACTGGGGACTAGAGATACTGGGACTCTATCTGTATAGATACTATAGTATATAAAATATACTTAGACTAATATAGACTAATAAAAGATACAAAAAAAGAAGCCAGACAAATCTCTCTATTTATGCAAACAAAATATGCAAATTATCATACAGAACTAAATCTAAATCCAACCTATATTTGCATTATTTTTACCGAGCGAAGCGAGCTCTCACTCGTAAATAGTTTGTACGTCTGTATGTCTGTCTGTTTGTTTGTTTGTGCACGGGATATCTGGAAATACTGAGCCGATTTTAATCATATTTTTTATGGATTTACTGATAGTTGAATCATTTCATTTACCTAATAGTGGCTTCAATTGTAGCATATACTTAGGACAGAATTAGATTATGATTACTATTTATCAAAATTTTGCCAAAGAAATAGCTTAAAATTGATCAAAATATATTTGAAATCCATTTATGAACATCTAAAAATTCTTATTTATTAAAAAAAATCCGTAAAAATGTCTAAAAAATCATAAAAATCGTAAAAAAACTTGTGCGGATTCGAACCCGGACCTTATCGGTATTCAGTAAAACTACAGAATGTTAGCATGCAGTCTTACACATTCTGCTATTTGTGCTTTTCACTTATTTGTACTGCCTTACATGTAGAAATCAAAGGTATTTTATTGTTATTTATACTAAAATCTAATCTATTAATTACAAAAATCGAAAATCGACCCATATTCTGAATAATTAAAGGTCGCCCAATTTATTTACAACGAAGCTTAAGATCAGTTAATTAAATCCTAGTTTTAAAAATTTACCCAAATTCAGATTTTAAACTAAAAAACTATTAAACATAGGCTCGGTTTCAAATCTAAAAAAATGATTTTAGACCAAGATATAGTCTATTTAGTCAAGTTCTCGTAATACCAATTCCTTCGATAATTCGTAAAAAAATATAAAATTCATTCATATTACCTATATATTATATACATATTGTAAATAAAGACAAGTACACATTTGTGTATTTAATGATAAAATAAATGGAAAATAAAACTTTTTTCTTCGGTTTGAAATTTGAAATGAAACTAGTTTCATTTTTCTCAAACTTTTCATATTTTTCTAAAAAAAAAAACTTTCCCCACATATGTACTGTATACCTTATATGTTAGTTTATGAATGCAAAAAAAAGTTCCTTTTTTTAGTCAAGTATAGGTAGTATAGGTAGGTAGAGGTACTTAAAAATCCGTCTATTATTCAAATTGGGTTGAATATTTTGAGTATTTCCATATGGGGTCTGTATAGTAAAAGTGTAATGGGTTTTGGCAAAGGGACTTAACGGTTTTTGAAGAAATAAATTTCCGAGTTTTAAAAAGTTTTTGGCACGAGGACTTGGAAAATTTCTGCTGGGCCGATTTGCATAATACTTGTACTCGTATATATATCTCCTGACAATTAATTAATTAGACCCCTTAAAAATACACTTTACAGAAAATACAGACAAGCCTATACTTATAAACTTATATGATAAAATGGCAGATAAATCCTTAGATAATCAGGGTTGCTACATACATACGGATAAAATCAGGGAAAAATTGATCAAAATTGCTATATAAAATGGCCAAAATAACTAAAATAAGGGTCAAATTGCATAAATTGCTATGAAAAATGGTCAAAATACTTAATACGGCTATTTAAAATGTACCTATATTTTTATTAAAATATCATAGTTTTGGTCATTTTATTCATTTTTATTTTATTTTATTTTATTTTATTTTTTGCTATTTACGCGAGGATATAAAGACATTTAAATGGAAATTTTGCACAAGAATTAAGTTTAAAAATTTGGCATTTTATAAGACTTTAAAATGCGTACTATGTATATTCATATGATGAGTAAAATATAAAATTTTAGTAGACCGAAAATTTGTAATTTCTTGTCGTATTTGCGATGAAAAAGCCGGGTTTATCGATTTTTTACTACTTTTACTTTTTTTTCTATTTTTGAAATCCATGACTCTCTCTTCTATGGTCCTTATATAAGTACTACATATATATTCTATACGTACTTCTACCCCCCGGTTCTCTTATGGGATTCTGCCCATTAACCAAGTACCCTTTTTTTGGCCCCTTTTTTTCCATTTTTTATACCATTTTATTACAAAAGTCAAAAGTTCACTCGAATAAAATACACAAAAATAACACAAAATCCCTCATTTAAACCTCAAAATACAAAAATTCAGTTTCAAAAATCACATAATATAATATACAGTTATGGTATATTTCTTACAAAATATGCTAAAAATCATTCAAGGTAAGACTATCAAGTATCTAAATGATATTTTTAAAAAATTTCTAAAAATTTCTAGGCTTTTCTATATAAGCAATATTTGCGCGAGCGAAGCGAGCACCTACAATTCAACTTTGCTTGCACTTTGCCCGTCTATCTGTATGTCTGTTTGTCGAGAGGATAACTCGAGAACTCCTGGACCGATCTTAACCAAACTTGGCATGAAGGACCCCATAGGGTGGGGGTTTGCCATTTCGACAAAAAAAACCCAGGTGGCCCCACTTCTTGCGGTGCTGCGGACCCTTTAAGGGTCCACCGGAATCGCAATTTTTTTTTATTTGCTAAAAATAATATTTCATAGTTTTGCTCGCACAATTAATAATCAACTTCTAGTGGAGTTGATTAAAGCCTAGTATAATGGATATTTGTATGCTGAAAAAAATTTGTTTAAATAATACATAGGTACCTTACTAATACTTGTAAACTTGTAAAATGTTTTTTGGGTAAGAAAAAAAAGTGTAAATTGTTTTATTTTAAAACGAGTTCGCAGATCGGCTTTTGTATAGATTTAAAAATGATGATTTTTCGACCCAGAATTACATTTAAAAATATATTTTTAGAAAACATATTTATCAGTATTTAGTACTCTATACTGTGTCTGTATCTACTATTGTATATAATATATATGTAAAGCCTTGAGGTAATGAAAATAAACAAAGGGTTTATTTAGACGAGGCAGTCAGTCATAAGGAAAAACAGGCCAAAATATCGCAGTTATTAGTAAAGTAATGGAAAAAATGTATAAATATTTGTAAATCCGAGCTTTTTGGCTCAAATTTACACCTTTTTACAATATTTTATATTTACACTTTTTTTTAAAATGAAATTTTGAATTCTCTCAAATATTTGAGAGGTTTTGAGGATTCGATTATCACATAAATAGTTGAAATTTTTCGAGTAAATAATAAGGTAAAATATTTTGAATTTTATAATCATCATAATGTGTATTTATACAGGACTTTATAATACTTTATAATCTACATTTTGTAAATTTATGGTCAAATTTGATCTTTTTTTGTATATTATATCAAATTTTTCCATAAAAAGACCAATACTAAAGCTAGTATAATATATCCTAAGGGTATTTTATTAAGCTAAATATTATAAATGTATGTATGTATGATATTATATTATGAATAATTTGATAGATCTTTTTTTTTCCTTTGGCTTTGGCTTTAGTTAAGGTATTTATGGGTAAATATTTGTTTGATTTTGAAACCTCAAATTTTGAGGCACTTAGGAAATATATTATAGAATAGGTAGGGTAATACTACTTGGGGTATGGGAACAATAGATATGGGGAATTTTTCATCTTTTTAGTTGAAATATACTATTTTTGGTTATAGGGGTTGATTAGGGATAGTTCAGAATCCTTACAAATTCTCAGTAAAAAATAAAGCCAAATTAGAGAAAATCCAATATTTCAAAAAATCCAATAGTAATTAAAAAAAGCTCAAAAAAATCAAAATTTTCTAATTTTCTCATTTCTTTGGGTTCTAATGGGCTTTTTGGTCTTTGTAAAGCCAAGTACATCCTTTCAGTTTCTTAATTATCCCTAAAAATTTGTGTTTCACTAAAACCTGCTAAAAAAGAGTAAGTTATTGAATGATTAATATTGCCAAATTGACCAAAATAGCTAAAATATTAAAGACCAAAATAGCCAAAATAGAATGTATTTTTTCTTTATGACAAAAAGGGATGATATTTCAACTTAAAATTGCAAAAATATTAATCAATTTAAAAACGATTTATACAAAAATTAAATGTCTAAATTTTAAATTTCAAAAATGATCTCGAACTATCCCAACTTTACCCCTATACTTAGGGTCTCTCGTTTATTTCCAATTTTTCTCCGATTTTTATTTTGTATATTTTTGAACTTTGTAATGTATTTGAATAATATATAGGTAATATATAGGTAATGGTAGTAATGGTATTTGGGTATGTATGTATTTGGTTAATGGATTGGATTCTCCTCTTCTGACTCCTTTGATCCAAAATAACTCGAGAAATCAATCAGACCCCTTTGAATACAAAAATACTCTCTAACTTCTAACCTAAACAAATTTATTCAAAACATTTATAAATATTCAACATTCCAATATATACCTAATATACAGTTACATATCTAATGGGTACTAACACATAGTACTGTATAAAAGTATACCAAATTTCAAATTTTAAAAATTCTCGTAGTATTTATAGTTAAAAATTTATCTATACAGAAAGTGGAAAAATTAATTTTTAAAATGGCAATTTGCTAATCGGCAATCCTTAATAGGATTTCTCAAGTCCTTATATAATTCCCATATGAGATCTACAGCCACCAGTAACAATTCGAGTATAACCCGAATTTTAAGAATTTCACTCCGATTTTGGTTGATTTTACACCTATTTTTAAGGTTGAAATTTACCCATCTCTGGATGAATTAAATTAAACCATTTTTTTTTAAATAGTAACCTTTACTAAGCTGAAAATATTGGGTTAATTTCAGCCATATAGGGGCAGAATTTGACTAATATGGGTATAAATTCAACCAATATAGGGGTGAGATTAAATCTGAGGCTTTTGGACCTTGATCGACTTTTCTTCATTGAAATAAATGAGATTATCCCTTTTAAAGTATCCCCCCCCCCTCCTTCCTTTCTTTCTATATCTTTTTTTGAGGGTTTCTTTCTTCTCAAAATTAGATTGATTCCAAACCGGATCTTTTGTCCTCACTTTTTTACAAGTAAAAATAAACTTTTATACAAAAACTAAAAAAAATTTCAAAAAGATACCTTCTTTTGCAAGAATCCATAAATATTTGACTCAAAATGGTCATTATTTTGAGTTTTTGACAATTTTTTTTGATAATTTACTTGAAATTGACACAAAATCGGCATTTTTTAAAGATTTTTGACAATTTAGCCAAAAAATACACCTCTATAGGATAAGATATACACTTTTCCTTGGCTTTTCTATTATAAACCAGGGATATTTGGTTTTTTTACAATTTTTATTTTTGTATAAAAATCAAAATCTCCCTTGATATGAAAAGTAAAGTATCTGAGTATCTGAGTTTTATTTTTTCTAAACTCTGTATCATTTTACTTATTTTGAAGATAAAAGTATCCTACCCTTATATATTATGTACAAGATAAGGCTCTCTCATTATTTTTTTTATTTGAAGAGATTTATTTTCGAATAAAAGAATGAGAAAGAGAGAAAAAAGAAATGAAGGATCTTTCAGTCCCTGCATTTAATTTCGATTTTATATTTCCCACCAAATTTTTAAAGACCCTTTGTGACAGGGTTAAGGCGGGACCTTAGCAAGTCTGCGGACCAAACTTCATATAGAAATCCAATATGTATCTCTATATCAGAATTCACAATATCAAAAAAGCTCAAAAAAATCAAAATTTTCTAATATCTTTGGATTCGAATATTCATTGGGCTTTTTGGCCTTTATATGAGGTTTTAAAAGCAAAAAAAGCCATGAAAGCCTGAAAGCCTAACATACCCTTTGGATTCAGTAGAAAAATAGGATTTTTCAATAATAAAATTTAAATTTTTAAGACTTTTATATGGTTTTTGATCATTTTTTTTTGCAATTTTTTGACAAAATTTTCAATTTTTCCAAAGTATAATTTTGGGTTCTAGTTCTAATGAGCTTTCTGGCCTTTATATGAGGTTTAAAGCCGAATATCTCCTCCTTTTAATTCCTTAATTATCTCAAATATTTCTCTGATTTTACTAAAATTTGCTAAAAAATTTGATTAAATATTGATTTTTCTAAGGTAGGTATTTATATGCGAGCTAAACGGTGGTCCATATGTTGTTGGTATATAAATGTAAGAATGATGGTTGAAAAAACTTTTTTCGATTTTATGCAATGTCTAAATGATATGTGGGGTATTAACTCATGTATTGAGTATCTATTATCTATATTATTGGCCATAATAGGGCATTTAATACAACCATAAAAAAATATCAAAAAAAAAAAAAAAAAAATCAAAAAACAGCCTGCATAACTTGTATCAGCTTTTTTCCAAAAGAAAAAAAGTTTGCTTTTTTATATCTTGAAGAAAAAAACTTTGTCCATAAGAAATACATGGTATGTAGTATATTTCAACCTGCTGGAAAAAAGTCAAAATCAGAGATATTTAAACAAATTTTTGAAAAAATTACATTAGTATGGATTTTAAAGGCTTAAATTACAAACTATCCCTCATCTACCCCTACTATACCTTCTATATATACCTATATTGGTTGTGTTGAAAACAAAGGTAAAAAAATAGAGAAATATTTCATTTATCAAAAGTATAAAAAAGTGGGTATATTTTTAATGGTTTCATATAAGATGATAATCTGTATTAAAGTGTATGTACATATGGGTATAATATAAATCCACTCGCTTATCTTGATTTTCATATCTGAATTTATTTATTTATTTATTTATTTCTGCTCTTTTACGACCTTTGATTCATTCATACAATAAGACCCAACCATACTTTACTATACTACCATACATACCCTGACTATATATACAGGGTATCCCAAAAGTCTCTGGCTATTCTCTTTGAACTTAAATATCTCTATAAATATTTGATGGAAATTCAAATGATATAGGTAAAAAGCATTTAAAAGCTAAAAGTTCAATTTGTAACATAGAAAGTTTATATTTAGAAAATTATGCTATTTATTATGACAATCATAGGGTATGCATATCGGAAAAATCAAATTTTAGAAAAATCTTAAAAATTAAACGAGATTTCGTAATTTGTGTACCCTACTAGGGAGATTTCGTTAAATTTTAAAACTTTTCTAAAATTTGATTTTTAAGACTATTTTGAATACCCTCGATTGTCATACTAACTATAGGTAGATTAATTTACTAAATGGAAATATTCCATCTTCCATCGAATTGAACTTTGAGTTTTTATTTGCATTTTCATGAATTAGTTTTGGAGATATTCCAGTTCAAAGAGAACCCCAGAGACTTCCAGGACACCCTGTATATAATATGACCCTATGTTACCCTTATGGAAATATACCATATACATAAACATAAGTCTCTTATATATTAGGCATTGTATAAGGTATACTAATACATATGTAGTGTATGGTATGTACATAATAAAATTTGGTAGACTGGATTAGCTCGATAATTTGAGTTCCTATTCTATATAATATAGGTAGGTAGGTATGTTAGGGTAATAGAAAAGATTCCATAAATCTTTGCTCCTCTGGCCACTAAAAGCAAATCCAAGTTTCAAATTATTATTATAGTCCCCCCCCCCCTATACCTAATACGTATAAGATATAATACCTACCTATATAATATAATAATAGGTATAAAGAAGCACAGGATGTCTGGAAATAATTGAAAACAAACCTTAACTTAATACACATATACATAATATACGAAGTAATACCCATAATATATTTCTAATCAATAAACTCTTAAATACTTGTTCAAAATATTAACTAATATTCTGAATTTTAAACTCAATTTTAAAACCATATTCATATAGATACTTCCGTATTTCAAAAAAAAAGAAAATTTCTACTAAAAACCACAAATATTGCAAATTTTCAAGAGGATATCTTCGGTATAGATACTATATTTCAAAAAATTCTGTAAATTTCTGCTAAAAAACACAAAAATTGCAAATTTTTCAAAAGGATATGTACGGATTACTCTGAATTTTCTGGCCTTTTATATATATATTTATATCAAAGTTTATTATATAAAAGGCCTGAAACCAGAATATATCCTTTGAAAAATTATAATTTTGAGGCATTTATAACCTGATTTTCAATAAAAAATGATAGATTTAGAACCTCTCTTGCAGTAGAACCTCTCTATAATGATATATGTACTAACATAAATTATATCCAGACTTTTATAAAGAACTTATTATGAATATATTTTAATATCAAAATGTCTATTTTTTGTATTTATTCAAATTAAGTAAAAAAAAATTTGCCAAATTCCAAGTATTTTGACGCATTTTTGACAAAAAAAGTAGCTAGCTTTTAAAAGCTACCCAAGTGAAGGAAATTCGATGATTTGGATAATTTTATATTTATTTGGCTAATTTTCCAAGTCAATTTTTGGCAGAAAAATCTGGTCAAAAATTTGCAATTTATAAATTTCAACATTTGTCTATACTAAGTACTAAGGATATGTATGGAGTACTTTAGGATAGTATAGATAGTGTATTTTATTTTATGAGTTTTGGCCCGGAATTCTTACGATTTTTCGAAGGAGAAAGTAAAGTAGCCATAAAATACCCTAAAAAGTAGCCAAAAAAAAATTCTCTATAAAGTATCCAAGTATATACTCTATATGTATACTATAGTAGTATATTGTGCGAGCGAAGCGAGCACTTACTATTCAACTTTGCTTGCACTTTGTCAGTCTGCCTGTTTGTCTGTCTGTCTGTCCAGAGGATAACTCGAGAACCACTGGACCGATCTTAACCAAACTTGACATGAAGGACCCCCGTAGGGTGGGGGTGTGCCATTTCGACAAAAATTTTAGATTATTCCATCCTTTGGGGTTCAGGGGACCCTTTAAGGGTTCTCCATGTTAATCAAATGGGAAAAATCGAAAATGAGGTTTAAGTGGCTTTAGGAGTAATCGATGTCGGAGATTCCGAATTTGATATCCGTTTGACCCGGGAGTTGACCTTTGACCTCGAAATTGACTTTTGAACCCGAAAAATGGGAGCAACTTGTGATATCTTCATTGCTTTGATCGCACAATTAATAATCAACTTCTGGTGAGTTGTGAGTTGATTAAAGCCTAGTATTATAGTATAATATATAATATACTTTATAGAGAGATATATTTGTAAATTGTAATTCGATTCAAGTTCAATCTCTTGAATACAATTTGATTTGTATTTCTATTTAGCTTAACCAGACTCCTTATATATAGATAGTATTATATAAGTAAGAGACTACAGACTACAGAGTTTATTACTTGGCCAATAAATTGACTCGGATTTTTTTCAAAATAAAGTTTTAAAGATCCACTATAAATAATACTAAAATCGAAAAAAATACAACAAATTTACGACCCTTGTAAATAAGTACCCCAAATACCCTTAGTTTTTTTAAATTTGATAAATTTCCTATATACCTAGCCTATAACTAGATCTACAGTATATTTATTAAAAAATACAAATTTAAAAGGCACTTTATAAAGAAATTCTGCTGTGGAAATCAAAAAATACCCTTGTAAATACAGTATAAGTATCTTTAGCCTTTATATATATTTAAAAATTTGATTTTTCTGTAGTCTAATGTTAGAAATACACTCTGAAAATGCAAAATATTAGAAAATTTGTTTTTTTTTTTTGGATACTTTATAGAGAAATTCTCCTGTGGATTTTGTTGGAATAAGTTTTTGTCTAAGATTTATTAATTTTGTGAGTATTCTGAGCTTTTTTGCTGAGGGTAATTAAAATGATGATTAAAAACGGCCTCTCATTTTTCTCCCTCTGGGTATTTAAGATCTCTAATTATTTTCATTTCTCTCTCTCTCTCTCTCGGGTAATTGCTCACATTTTTCAAACTCCGCTCCTTAACAAAATACCCTGGCAAAAGATTAATTTCAACCCAAAATTGATTTATTTCAACCCAAAAATACACTTCTTCTTATACTTGCAAAATCTTACAAATTCAACACATTATTTATCTTGTGAATTGTTGGAAAATTTTCATTTTAAATACGATTTTTTAAGAAAATTTGTAATAAAATCACCTTGATTTTGTTCAAAAAATGAAAAAAAAAATCAGATTTTAGATACAAAATCTGAAGATTTTAAGCAAATTTTTCTGATATTTTGTGCTCAAAATATCAGTAATGTTTAATATTGATTTGACCCTTAAGAAACTCTTCTAACTTGTAAAACTTTACAAAATATAAAGCATTTTATTTTGTAAAAAGTGTTCTAAAAAGTGCAAAATTTAAATTTACAAGCTTAAATAATTGTGTTTTAACACAAAATTTGGACTAAAATTCCTTGATTTTGTTTATAAAATGGATATTTTACATGTTATTTATGGATGATTTCAATTTCTGAGGTTTTTATTTGCAAAATTTTACAAGAAAATTGAAATTTTTGTCAAAATCTCAAAATATTTTAGTGAACGTTTGCAATTTTTTGTGCTAAAAATAAGCAATTGTATCGGAGAAAAGTTCTTATCTCTGACAAAACAAAACCAAAGTCCAAAAAGTTTGAGAAAGTCTTAGAAAGCAAAATTTGCCCAGAACTTTCTCCAAAAATAAAACTTACTCTTTATATATTATATACCTAATATACCTATATTATGTTTAACTTGGAATACAAAGTCTGTATACAGCGCTAGAAAAACTACAAGATTTACAAAAAAAAAATGTAAAAATGTAAAAAAAAAATAGTCACCTTTTTGTGTCTGCAATGCACCCCTCTCTATAAGGTACTCTATATCTATATAGTATATGGATAGATGCCAATAATCGACCCCAAAAAATACAAAAATCCTCGTTTTTATAAATCTATTGGGCGAGCGAAGCGAGCCCTTACTATTCAACTTTACCAGCACTTTGTCCGTCTGTCTGTATGTATCTATGTCTGTATGTCTGTCTGTTTGTCTGTATGTTTGTCCAGAGGATAACTCGAGAACTACTGGACCGATCTTAACCAATCTTGACATGAAGGACCCCCATAGGGTGAGGGTGTGCCATTTTGACAAAAATTTCAGATTGCCCCACCCCTTGGGGTCAGGGAACCTTCTAAGGGTTCACCGGGACCATAAAATTATTTATATAATAAAAATGATCCTTAAGGTCTGAATATTATTAAACTTTTATTTTAAAAATTATTGAATTTTACTCGCAATAAATGATTCATACAAGCTTTGCTCGCCCAATTTATAATCAACTGCTAAAGAGCTGTTGATTAAGTCCTAGTATATTATTAGAAGTAGGTATAAGTTAGGTATATAACCTATACTACATATATAAGTATTTGTATTCTGTATAATGGAAAATCTCATTTATTACATAAATTTCGAAGAAATTTGAATTTTTTGATACAATTGAAATACAAATACATAGGTATATGTAGTAGTTTTAAGGATTTTGAAGTTTGAAAGTTTGTGATAGTTTATATTTATTTTATCGATTTTTCAGAGTCATGTCCTATAGAATAGAATAGAGTTACTATATAGGTATATAAGGTGTATATATACTGGGATCTGTTTATGGGACGATAAATATTTGAGTGCTGTTGGGAAGGTAATTAAGTTTATTTTATAGAGGAATTAAAATCCTAATTATAACACACTATTTATGCACCCCCCATAAAACTCAATCTTATTTTCATTACCTTTACCCCCCTTATATGTATCTTAAAATTCAAGAATTCAAACATCAATATTTAATAGATAAAATAAAATCTGCATTTTGGCAAATTTTGAATGAATTTTAGCAGATCTTAAAAGTGAAAAAATTACATGAATAAGTGAGTGAAAAAAAAATTGAAAAAATTTCAAAAAAAGTGAAAAAAAAATTCAAAAAATTGCCTATTTAAGCTAAATTAAATATAAAATAGGGTATAGGATATATATTAAACATATTATAATCCAATGACCTACAGTTTTGGTCTATTTTGCTTCAAAAAAAATAAAATTTAGTAATATAGTTGGTAAAATAGTCCAATAAATGTCACTTTTATATACCAAGAAATCATACCAGGTTTTTGTTTCCAAGAAATAAAATAGATAGATAGATAGATAAGATAATGTAATTTTAAGGTAAATTTGACAATAAACTTGACTTTCTATATAGAATAGAGTATAGAGTATATGTATATCCTTTGGACTTGAGATTGTGGATGTGCAAGTAAAGATTCTAATTTGTCAAAAAAATGTCCTGAGGAATTTCGTCCACATATCGTTCTAATTCATAATTTGTTTATACAGGGTGTTCGGAAAGTATGGTGGCTAAAATATTTAGGCCTTAATATAGTGTAGACCAGATGGGATTTTTAAACCCAGTAAGATATATACAATTAGATGATAGGGAATTTAACAGAGATCATGAATTTCTAAACCTTTACATGCTAAGATGTACAGGTCAAAAGTTATAAAGGGCAAAGCAACTGGAGACATTTACCATAGGAGAGAAATTAAAATAAGCCAAAATTGATCCAAAAGACTTAAATTTTATGATAAAATTTCCAGGCCTAAAAGTGTCGGAAATTTTGACATTTCAACACTTTTTTGAGCAACTTTACACTTTTTAAATATAAAAAGTCTTGAATTGATTGACCCATAACTTTTGACCTGTACATCTTAGCATGAAAATGTTTTGAAATTCTGAATCTTTGTTAAATTTCCTCTCTATTTGTATATCTTACTGGGTTTAAAAATCCTACAAGGTCTATACTATGGTATATTAAGGCCTAAACATTTTCACCAACTATAACTTTTGGAAAGCCTGCTATGAAAATCCTCAAATTTTTTGAAAATTTTCTTAATTTTTGCTGGTTATTACATATTTGGTTTCTTGTTTTTATTTCGAATTTCAAGTCTCGAAGCAACAGTAAGTACATAATATCATTGGAGATTGTAGTCGACGACCAAAATAAAATAAAATAAAATAACTAAAAATAAATTGATTTATCGTTCGAGACATGAAGAACAATCCCCCGACCAAACTTTCTCTCTCAATTTACCACAAAAAAAAACCCCCCACCGATTTAGACAAAACAAAAATACATACTCAATACTATATATTATGTACCTATATAATAAAATAAAGAAATCAAGCATAATCTAACTACAATAATAAGCAAAATTACCATCCAAAAATATCCAAAAATTCTTAAAATTCTAAAACAAAAATTTTAATTTTTTTAGCTATTTGGTACAGTCCAAATTTTCAAAATTTTTAAATTTTTTTAAAATTTTTGTAATTTAATAACTGTAATGTTAAGTGTATATAAGGCTTATTCAATTTTAGAAAAAAAATGCTTTTTGAAATTTGGTTTTTTGTATCTTAAATTTATGACTTCCAGTTTCCTTTCAGGGTCTAAAAAAAGGCTCGGTTGATTTTCATACCCTTTGATTTCTCCATTTAGAATTTAGAATAATTTTATGATTATACAGATATACCACATATTTAAAGTACTAATATTTGGTATATGATATACTTATAGTTTATGTAAAATTCATCTTGAATACTAAATAAAAAAAGGTTATTTTTAAGGTTATTTTTTAAGAATATATCTAATCCACTGGAAATTTCATATTTTTATGCATTTACAATATTTCTATGCATAAAATGCTAAATTTTAGACCACAAGATTTTGGGTTTCTTTCAGAAATCTCTTGGAGAAATTTGATGATTTTTAAAGCCTTCTAATTAAATACTTTGATGGTGAAATTGCTAAAGTTTGACCTCCTATTTGTACTTTTTTTGATCAAAGGAATTTGATTTTAAATGCAATTTGAGGCAGACAGACTAATATAATAGTTATTTATTTATAGAAGGGTACTTTCCAAGGCTATTTATTCTCTTTGAGAGATTTTTTTTGGTTGAAAAGTCTCGGTTTTAATTTTATAAACTTTTTTCCAGTCCAGAGTTCTCAATCGAGGAAAAAAATGTCTTTAGAGAAAATCAATGGGACTTTCCTATACTGGCTTTGCTTTGATATGTATTAAGAATTAAGATTTTTTCCTATATATTCTCTTTTTATACAGTTCTTAAAAAATCTCTATCCTTTTCATTTATAAGACACAAACAGACCAGACTAGCAAGTAAACTTAGCTCTGTTTTTTGTATGTTATAAATAAAAAATCGAAAATTCGAAGAAAAAAGAGCTCGAATTTCAAAATTAATCAAAAAATCTAATTTAATTTTTGAAACAAGACTTTCATTTAAGAAATTGTAAAAATTATTTTATGCTAAATATTTTAACTTATATTAGAAAATATATGTTATGGGGCTTTTATGTCATTGATTTTGAGTCAAGTATTTTAAGAAATGCTAAATATTTGAAAAATTTGATCTTTAAATGTTAAAGAAAAATATTTTGTGCAACATTTTCATTAAAATCTCTTTAATTTTGTCTAAAAAAAATGGAAAAAATTGATTTTTAGATGTAAATTTTACAAGAATTTTGAATTTTAGCTATATAGTACTGAAAACTAAGTTAGTGATCTCACTATAACGGCAAATCTTTAAGTTAAAAGACAGTCTTTAAGCTCTGACGTTATAGAGAAAAATAAGTTATAAAAACGACTTTATAAGAATAAGAAAAACTCTTTATTTGGTCACTACATAGTAAGGGCCCCAAAATTGTACTTTTCAAAATTTGAATCTCGATATTTTTCACATTTGAAAAAGTGCTATTTTTATACCTTTTTTATTTTCAAAAAGTGGTCAAATTTTCAAATTTTTTTGAAAAGCATTTTTTTGGGAGCCTTTGCTATCAGATTTGCGAGCTAAATTAAAATTCAGTTCTGGGGAGTATCTGCTCTTGAACAAAACAAGACAGAAAACAAGAGCCAAAAAAATGTTTTGATTTTGATGGCATTTTTTTCTGTATTTTATTATAGTCATAGTATATACAGTTATCGATCTGTATCTTTATACAGATACTGTAAAGATAAGTTAAGTTGTATAAAATAATAATAATGTGAGTTTGGCTCATTAAAAAGTATTATTATTATTATTTTTATGATTTTTTGTCTTGTTCTTAAAAAAAACCGAGCCAAGATACTTTGTTTTGTATAAAAAAAAGAACATTTGACTTGAAAAAATATAAGAGAGATTTTTTTATTTAAAAAAAAACCCTGGAGAAATATACCCCCCCCCCTATTTTTTATTCAGGATAAAAAAATCCAAGTTTATTTTCGTTACACGAATGTCTTGGAGAGATAAGCAGAGAGATTATAACATGATCGTCTAGATATACATTGTCTTTTAGAAAACAAGAACATTTTGAAAATAAATTTTAAAATTCAAAAATTTTAAAAATTAATTTTTTTAGACAAAAGTAGGAAATTTAACCGACAAATTTCTTAGAAAAATTTCTTAATGTGAGAGACTCTGTATAGAAGACTATACTACAATGTGTATGTAGTTAAAATGAAAGTTTATTCGTGATTATAATTTTTTTTTGGTGTGATTTTCGAAGCGTATAAAATTGGTTAGTTGGTTGTCTGTCTGTCTTATAAAGGAAAAATTATAATTTTTGACTTTTTATTCATTATTACATTTAGCTATAAAAAAATCATATCCTTCAACTACTGCATAACCTACTGCACCTAATATTATATACAGGGTGGTCCAGAGTCATAAACCTGGTGTTTATATGTTAATAACTTTTAAACTATCAAGTTTATTGAGAAATGGTCAAAATTTACCTCAAAGTAGTACTTTAGGAATATGTGTTAACATTTTGAGAAATTTTGCTGAATTTTGAGATATTTTAAAATTTAATTCAAAAAATCACAAATTTTTAGAAATTTTTGACTTTTTGGCTCAATTAATGTGTGAAATTTTTTTTTCGTTTTTCTCTTTTTTTCAGTGTTCTTAGAGAGATTCAAAACATTCAAAATTATATCATTTTAAAAATATTTCAAATTTTCTCAAATTTTCACAAATTTTCACAAATTTTTAGCAAAATCTTCTAATTTATTCATGTATTTGTAGATAGTTTTGACCGTTTTTTAAACATGTTAGATTAAGTATTAATTTACATATAAAGACCGAGTCTATGGCTTTGGACCACCCTGTATAGTCAGCAGTATCTGTATCTGTATGTAGTATAGTAGAGATGCAAATTTTATTCGAGGTTTTCTCCTAAAAAATCGATAATTTCTCTTAAAATTAATTTCATTTCTGCAGCACAAACTTTCTCTATCCTTATACATACATACATACCTATCAAAACGGCTAACCTAACCTCTACTAAAAATTTAGCTCGTCTTCTCGCCCATCATAAATTACACAATTTCAAATCAAATATTATTATGTATGTATGTACTATAATATATAGTAATAGCTCTCAAAACTCAAAATGCAATTTAATAAAAAATTGTATACTTTTTAGTTGCAAGTCTACTCGAATAATGGTCAAAATACCAAGTATTTTCGGGTTTATATTTGATATAGACCTAGAATGAATTTTTTTGGTTCAAAAAGTGATATTCTTGCCATATTTCCTATTTTTGGATATAAATTATGTGAGGTTATACATGAAGATAATCGAATTCCAACACCTTCACTTCACTTTACCAAGAAAAACCCCATTTTTTATAATTTATTTCAAACTACATAACCTACATAACCTTAGTACTTTAGACAACTAGACTGGGATTTACCTACCTTAGTTTTATAAAAAAAAAGACTCAAAATCATCTCGTAAAAATGAACAAAAATGAATTCACCTAGTAGATATACTACTCATACAGATACTTACTTACTAACTGATAGTTATAAAGTGGATAAAAATGATTATGTAATAATATGTATTTTATATGAGTAAATTTAGTAGATTTTCAGGCAGACTTTTTTTTAAAAATTGGCAAAGGACACCCACCCTGCACCTCTATAGAAAAATTACCCTCTCTCAGAAGTTTTTGAAATTTGGCACAATGATAGACCTCTTCATACTGAACAACTTCTTTTGATAAGGATGTCAAAAAAATCCATCTTACAGATTTCCCGCTAGGTGGCGTCAAAGTTCAAGCATTTTGAGATTTTTTTAAAATAAACCCGCCAATATCTCAGCCGTTTTAAGAGATAGAAGAAAATGGTTTTCACCACTGAAATCACCATGAAATTT
>JAQIXA010001658.1:0-22973 GCA_034699045.1 Nanhermannia cf. coronata Gr-Ori-00579
AAATTTAAGACTTTAGTCGATATAAAATTCGTTCCGAATCCCAAAATTTTTATAAAATCTAATTGTAGGATAGGACAAAGGTTTTCATTAAATTTGTTCCTTTTAAAGGTAGCTAAACTCATGTTAAGATAAATCCCATTTTATTCTAAACTATTATATTTCATATTTTAGTTTATAACTTAACTAAATGATTGGATTACAAAATTTTCTACCATTTGAAAATCGAAAATTTGTATGTATCTAAATCCCATAATTTTTATGTAAATCCAGCTAAATTTAAGACTTTAGTCGATATAAAATTCGTTCCGAATCCCAAAATTTTTATAAAATCTAATTGTAGGATAGGACATAGTTTTTCATTAAAATTGTTCCTTTTAAAGGTAGCTAAACACAAGATAAAATAAATCCCTTTTTATTCTAAACTATCATATTTCATATTTTAGTCTATAACATAACTAAATGATTGATAACAAACTCGAATTTTGACATTAAAAAATTCCATTGTTAAATTGCTGTTTAAAAAATCAAAATTTAAAAATAATTATCTTGTAATTTTATTTTATGTGACGGTATCAAATTGTTTAAAACAAAAAATAGTAAAATTGAATATAACTTTAGAACCTGCGAATGACATATTATGTATATATAGTTATTATTTAAATGATTACGCAAATTTAATTAGTAGGGTACTCAATAATTTTACTAATGGATTTAATTGTATATAACTTTATTATTTAAAAAAAATTGGGTCGAAGTCGAACAAATATGCGGTATTTTGCAGATAAAACTTCATAAATAATTATTGAAAAATTACCTTTGAAAATTACCATAATAGCAATTCATGTACTTTAATGATTCTGTATACAATAGTTATAGAACTTACTTACGATTAGATATACTTATCATTTTTACATAAAAAGACATAATTGTTTTTGCGGTTAAGATTCACAGTTTTCTCAGAAATAGCAATAGGTAGATCCGTGTCTGGTAATATTTTGGTTAATTATGAAAATACCTATTTTAATTGGTTTTACGTAATATCTACTAATTGATTTTCGTAATGATATAAATATGAAATGAAATTGTTTCAATAAAATGTAAAATTAGATTCTCTAAATTTCAAATAGATACAGATATCAATATCCTGTACAAGTAGTTAATAGTAAAAAATTTGAATAATGAAGATCTTCTTAGTTCTTGTCATTTTCATCGGGTTAGTATATGGTCAAGATGAAGAGACGACCACTTTAGAACCAGTCACAGAAACCAGCGAAACACAAACAACACCTGAAGCAACAACCCCGACTACACCTGAAGTAACAACACCAACAACAGACTCGACTACAACAGGATCAACACCAACACTACCTACATTGCCTACATTACCAACAGCACCTACACAACCCACACAGCCTTCTACTACAACAGGTCCATCAACAACAACAGTCTCATCAACATCGACATCTACTAGGACCACAACAACCGGTAGAACTAGTACTAGTACATCACAAGCTCCTGATAAGGTAAAAAATCTAATCAAATATAGACTAAGGTAATATTGAACAGTTTTTGAAAATCCTATTTTTTTGGAGCTAAAACCAGTGAGGATAAAAGCGTATTGTCTCAACAATCTTGTTGAAAATTTCAAATATGGCCATCTTGTTGTTTTCAGTTGAATGACTTATTATTTTGCCTTAACCTGTTTGAGAATATCTTAACTATCTCTTGATATAGTTAGATAGAAAATAGAGCAAAATAAAAACAGGTTCATCATCCAAAGAGAGCTATTTCATACGAAATGTTTTCTAACTATAACCTATTTCTAACTAATCAACAATTTTATTTCTATTTATCAGTGTGCCAGAAGAACTCAAGCTTGCAATGCTAAAACGCCTTGCTGTGAAAATCTAATCTGCGTTCCAATCGTCCTTTTTATCTACAATATTTGTCTTTAAATCTCTTTTTTTTCAAATTTAAAAATTAACTCAATTTTAAGTGTATTCTTGCATACATAATATAGGTAATTGGATGCAAAACGGATAAGATAAACAAATTAATAAATTGTTAAATAATTTGCTGAATTTTCTTTAAACTATAGTTAAAGGTTTTGTAAAATATTTCAAATATTAGATATTCAATCTATATATTCAATTAGAATAAAGTTATAAAGACGTGTTATTGAAATTTTTAAACTTAACTTGAAAAAAATGGCTTAAATTAATAAAATAAATTTGATATTTTGAAGTACCTAAATTATATAATTCACTTATATTATGATTATTGATTTTGTATCATTTTTATTAGTGTATATTAGTGCTTTTTATTTTATTTTATTTAATAAAATATAAAATATAATATAATATCTAAAAATATTTACTTTTTCTTTTATTTATTACCCTTTGTAAGAATTAGAATTATATCATAGATAGTATATACACTACATAATATTACATAGTACCCTTATAGTGAGATAATATTTTTAAATATTTACAATTTCAAATTGGAAAAAGTCAGTTTAAAATGAAAATATTTATCGTATCAATATTATTTTTTACCTGGATTTCCCTTTCAGTAAGTCAAAACAAAAATTTAAAATTACTATCTAATCCTAAGTACTACTTATAGTAAATAGTTAAATACCTAATTATTCCTCTATACAGTATCTAACTTATTTATAATAGATTTACGTTTTTTAAGATAACTGCATCTGATGAAAAAATTGTTGAAAAATCCAAAATTTTTGTAACAAGGCATGAGAAGGAAATTTACAAAAATGTGACCGAAATGTATCAATTTGAAAAAGGCAAAAATTCGAAAATTATGATAGCCCTTAATAGTGAGGATCTCAAATCTTACAAATGTCCGGGAAATGTGTGCAAATTAAAATTCAACATAACAATGAAAGGCACATTATTTTTTATCCCAATTGGAATCCCGGATAAAAATCAAGCGACTTGCAGTTTTCTTGTTTACATTTTTGAAAGAGCTGATGGAAAAACCATGGTTTATTATATTGATGAAGATTAAAACCTAAAATTTATATTCATTGTATTTTTAAATGTAGAACAAATAAAGTTCAAAATTTTAAAATGCATAAAGATACTGATATAAATTACATAATTTTAAGTCAATTTTTATCAAATTGATATCATTTATCAATTACAATTTACATTATTTATGCATTGATACTAGGAAAATTACTTTGTCTACTTTTACCGATCATTTATCGTAAGTGTTAGATATTGTAATTTGCAATTTTAGAAATCAAATTGCCGATTGTTTAATCAGTAATCAAATTAGTTTTATCCAATAGCTAATATAATTTTTTTGCAAAATTTCTAAAAATGAGAGAATTTTTGTTGCTAATTTTTATATTTTTCCCTGCAATTTTTGCTTGGGAAGATCTTCGTGCTATACCACCACCACCAGAATTTGACAAAAATTGTCAATTGCCTCAAGACCTCGTCCAGGAAATCCAGAATTATCGACCAATAGTTGAACAAATTCTGAATGAAATAAATTTTGAGCAAGTACATCAAGTTCATAATGAAATTCGGCAATTTGTTGATGAATTTGATCAAAGGACTGTTGGCTACGAAGGTCTTGAAAAATCAATAGACTTTATGGTTAGCAAAATGGAACGAGAATTAGGTGCCGGTAATGTCTGGACTGAAGATGTGAATGCGACTGGATGGATTATGTAATTATAATTTGTAATTTCATAAAAAAACATGAAAATTTTAAATTTTGAAAACATACAGAGGTCAATCATCGGTCAAATTAGTATACCCAAGAGAAGTAGAAATCAAAAGTTTATCAATTGGAAATTGTGGAAGCACACCAGATGGAGGAATTGAGGCTGAAATCATCGTTGCAAGAACTTTAGAAGAGCTCCAAGATTTTGGAACACAAGTATTTTGAATATTATTTATAAAGTATATTACCTATTGCATATATCCATAATATATAGTAGGGTATACATGAAATTTTTACATTTTTTTAGGTTGTTGGAAAAATTGTGGTTTTTAACTACGAATATTTGAATATTTCTTATGCGAGAGAATTTAGGTATCAGGGGATTTTTCAAGCTGTTAAACAAGGTGCTGTGGGTGTTATGGTATGTCATTTTTTAAAAATTTCCTACATTTGAATTTGAATTGCAATTTGAGCAAAATTCTGAATTGATTTGATAATTTTGAATTCTTATAAGTTTTGACAAAATGTTATACTTATATGTTTCAAGGCTATATAAAAAATTTCAAGAATATATTCTATATCTAGTAAATATATCTAAAACTAGTTAATTAAAAGGTAAAATCAACAACTCCACTATCCTTGAGCACTTTACACGTTGCAAGTATCCCATTTGGATTTTATGAAGATGGCGTAGCAAAAATTCCATCAGTCACTATTACAGTTGAAGATGCTGAATTTTTATGGAGAGTTTACAGCAGAAGCAGTAAGAAAATTTTAATAAAATTACAACAACATAAAGTTCCGATATAAAATTATATATGTATTTTAGATGCTACTACACGTCCAAAGGTTCATTTAAGGGTAGTTGGTGATGAATATCCAGAAGTAAAATCAAGGAATATATTTGGACAAATTGTTGGAAGAGAATTGCCAGATGAAATTACCTTAATTTCAGGACATATTGATAGTAAGAAATATTAAATACCTATCTGCCTATCTACTTTGAAAGAACCATTTTTTAAATTTGTAAAAGATTTTAAATATGTAAAAGGTTAAATATGCTAAGGTTTATACCTAAAGTTTATACGATCTTGCTTCAAAATTTTCAAATTTTTTCCTGAATATTACCTATGTTTTAATTAGATATAGGGTACCTACTTGTAAAAATATTTTCTAAAAGTTTTTTTTATAAATTTTAGATGTAATGGTTGGTGATGGTTCTGGGGACGATGCTAACGGTGTCATAATCTCAACTGAAGCCTTGAGAATTTTGAAAAAATTAAATTTAACACCTCGTCGGACTCTACAAGGGGTTGTTTGGACCGCTGAAGAAATCGGCCTATGGGGTGCTAAATCTTTTATGGAAAACCATATACATGAAATGGACAAATATAATGCAGCCTTCGAATCTGATTTTGGCACTTTTAAACCTCTAGGTCTAATTTATATTTGAGTTACATAAACTTAAAAAGTTTTAATCTTTGACAATTTCGAAATTCTAAATATAGGATTGGATTTTTACGGCTCAGACGATGCATCTTGTATTATAAAAGAAGTCCTAAAACACACTAGTATAATAGGAGCTGACAAATTTCGAAAATTCTCGCATCCAGTAAGCTCCGATATAATGTATATGCAAATGGAAGGTGTCCCTGGATTTGACATTTACACAGACAATGAAAAATATTTCTGGTATCATCATTCAGAGGTCAAATATTTGAAAAATTATTTCGAAATATTTATAAAATTTATAAATTTTACAGGCCGACAGGTTCAATATTTTGAACCCTGATGATTTAGATTTGTGCCTTGCCTTATGGACTATCAGTAGCTATATCATCAGTGACCTGAGCATTTCCTTACCAAGGTTTGACAAAATTTAAAAAAAATTGAAATGATTTCTTGAAATTGTTTTTTTAGAGGTAATTCAAGCCAATGGATTGTTGATTAATCAGATTTCTAAAAAAAATATCTTACCTCACCAAATATTTTTCAAAAGTATTAGTATTAGTATTTACATTTAAAATTTATTAGATATTAGTGGTAGCTTTTACAAGTTAATAAAGTTAATTAATAAAAATATATTGTAATTCTATAAAAGTCATATAAAAAAAATTATGGTTAAAATTTCTGTGAATTGTTATTTCCATTTCCATTCCTTTTGACAGCTAATGGGGAAAATTTGTGACCATTTGAAATCTCTTCTTTTTTAATAACTTTCGGTCTAAAACTCCAATATTTGTTATCTTTTCCAAAATCATTGGCTTCTTCGACAGTTTGTGGTAAACTTTGTTTCATAGTTTCAGGTAAAAATGATGAAACTACCATTGCTATAAAGGCAAGAACACCCATTACAATGTAAGGTCCACTGATATTAAATCGGCCCTAAAAACATAAAATTTATATACCTATCTAATTAAAAAAACTTGAAATTTTAAATTTCAAAATTTGAAATTTCTAGTGAAGTCTAAGAATTTTTGAATCACAAACCAAGTAGATGATATAAGGCCCCAAAATTCCAGCTGTTGAACCTATTGTTAAATTATAAGAGATAAATATAATAAATATAAATATAATTATAAAATTATAAATATAATATAACCTATTGTTGAAGCAAACCCGGTACCTGAATTTAAAAAAGAATTATAGTTTAAATGGGTATTTTTATTTTGATCTTTATAATATTCATTTACCTGTCGATCTTAATTGAGTTGGAAATATTTCGGTCCCTTGCATATACATAACCAAATTGGTAAGGGTTATCGAAAACCTATAAAATTTCATTCAAGTTAGTTTATATAAATTAAGAATAATAATTAGTTTAAATGTACTTGGCTATAAGAATTAAGGCCATGACAAAGCCAGACAGATGGTCATAAACGACTGTAAAGGCCGCTATCATACAGGTTATAGCAACGCAGAAATAAAATAAGACTTGAAGCCAGCGTCGTCCAAATTTTTCTGCCATGTAACCTGAATGGATTCAAATAGGTATTATTAGATTTATATTGCAAAATACCAAAATTAGGTCTCAATACTTTCAATACTTTACAAAATTCAGTTTTTTAGTATAATAAAGATTGATTTTTTTCGAAAAGTTGCAAATTATAAAAATTTGATATCTTAACTTTGCACGATAAAATTGTACTTAAGGTATAATTTTAGAAAAAAATTGGAAAATTTGCTAATTTACCTCCACCAAATCCAGCAGGTAGTTCAATAACTGACAGGAGAAAGAAATTGAAAAATTGATTTCCACTCATATTTGGCGTATTCAGAGTTATTCCATAATAAACCAGTAGATTCATGGACCTTTTGAAATTTTGAAATTTTAATTTTAAAAATAATTAGGTATAAGCATTTTAAACTTTACCAAGAAATGGTTAAAAGTATCGTATGTTTGCAAAGTCTCTTTCTTGAAAAAAGTGTCCAAATCCCAGTTTTATCATTCGCGTGTTTCTCCTTGGACATTTTGACAACTAATTTTTTCAACATAATGTCCAATTGTTTTTCAGAGATTTTGTCTTCATTTTTATTTGTTTTTGCAATATGAAGTATGATTTCTTTGGCTTCTTTGATTTTTCCAACGGATACTAGCCATCTTGGACTTTCTCGAACCATTCGGTAGTAAAATACAAAGAAAAGTCCAGTGACTGAGGTAGCCAGACCAATTACGAACCAATCTCTCAATAAGTAGGCTAATAATGGCATTATACACTACAAAGAGGTATAAAAATATTCATAACCTTAAAAGTTAAATTTTTTAAAAAATATTTACCATTCCAATAACCCAGGTCATCTAGATTAGAAGCAAAGTTAAGATTAATAAGAATTGATTACAAATTGAAATTATAATCTTAATTTTACCCAAGTGAAGGCATAGACCCAGGCACGATATTCTAAAATATTTTTTAAAATTAATAAAGTTAGGCCACATTTAGGCATGTTTAAAAAAAGACCTTATATGATATGGCTATTATTCGTTTGTGTAAAATCATAATCATAAAACCAGATTCTGAATCTAACCGACTTTATACCATTTATCATTAGCCATTAGCCAAAATTATTTCTATTGAATATTGTAAAAATGAAATTTTTAAAAGGATAAGTAGGGTACTAAATCATAACTATGCAAATTTTGAGCAACTTGTATAATATCCATCTCATCTGATATTATAAGTAATTATTGCTAACCTTTATCGCAAGTTTCAACATTGATCATCGAGGGTGCAATGAACATCATGGGAAATGCTAATCCAACGACAAACTGGCAGAACAGAAAAAGTCCGTAAATATGCGGGACAAAAAGACTGATCATCCGGAAGATTATGTTGAGGAAACAGGTTATGTAAAAGATTGGCTTTCGACCAAATTTGTCAGCAGCGGTTCCGAAAACTAAATCAAAAAAGTAATTAAATTTTTTTCCACAATGCTCTTGTCTATTCAATTTACACTTTATCCGGCCCTTAAAAATTTGACCTCAAAATTATAATAAACATCATGTAGAGAATTGGGGTCAAAGTTTGATTTTAAGAACTCCAAGTAAACAAAAATAGCTAATTAATAAATAATACATACTTATTGTTCCTACAGCATTTCCAATAGCTGAGAGTGTCAATGCATTTGTAGAATAGGATAATTTTGAGCAAACCTAATTTCAAAAAATTAACAGAAATTTTGAATATTTTGAGAATAGAAATTGTTAAATAAAATTTACCCAATCATATGTTGAAGGCATTGTTGATTCATAATCTGATTTGTCATATTCCCATCCATTTGTACAGCTTATCGTCTCATTTCGTACTTCTGGGTCGAACATTAGACACTGACTGTAACGAGTTTTGCCATCGGGACCTATTTCACTGATAAATACATCAAAGTATACTTCTAATTAGTAAGTTCTACCATATAAAATCACACAAATTTAATAATTTGTAAAGCTTTTTGAAAATTTTTGGGAAATTTTTGATACCTTTGACATAAAGTAAAGTTTAATTGGCTTAAATGAGCTTGAATAATTTTTAGATATATTTTTTATTAACAGGCTAAAAACCTTTACAAACTATCCCTAGTCTACCCCTACTTCATATGGTTAGGGTACCGATTACCGAATAGATATATGAATATGAGAAAGATTAATGATTACGTGGGCAAAGTGAGATTCTTCCAGTCCTCAATGTCAGTCATATTATCTCGACCAGGAACCAAACACCTATAGCAAATCAGAATCAGAATTGATAAAAATTTCTAACTTTTTCTAAATTTTTTCTAAAATTTGTTAAAATTACCAATGATCTGGAACATAAAGGATAAAAATCATATTAACGATGAAAAAGGGCATCAGTAGAACCATAGGTGCTAGAACCCCGTATAGAAAAACCTTTTGATATCTCCCTTGAGTCCCTACCAACTCGAGGATATCATCAAATTCCTCACATTCATAGTCCTGCTCGAATTCATTACCCTAAAATCCCCAAAAATCAATCCCCCAAAAATAAGAAAAATTTACAAAAATTTCAAATATTTGATACCTTTTTTAAAGGCTCCAGTACTCCTTCATTCTTATCTTTGAAATTGACCGACATTTTTCCTCAATTAGTTAAAGTAAATTATATAAAAATTGGCGTGTTTTAAAAAGCTAGACCGAGAAAGGACCATCAAAATTTATCTTATCTAAAAGTTGTAGTATATTGCCAAATTATAAATTAAATTATAAGGTACACACTAAATTTGGACAAGATTATTTTTTGTCTGATATGAAATGAATTACCTTGATAAATTTGAGAGTTTTAAGATTATATAATACTGTACCAGTACATGTAAATGCATATATAACCATTATAACATACAATACAGATATAATATGATATAGCTGTAGTACCCTATGTTGATTTTTTTCAGGTCTACTAATAATAGGTATAATATTTGATTTGATTTTACCTACAAGGACGCGAGGTTTACATTTGCATAATCTTTGATTTTTTTAATTTTTTTGCAATTAATATGATAATCAACACTACTCTTAAAACTATAATGTATTAAATTACTGGTTTAATGATTTGCAAAAATTATGAGTGTACCTATTTACATTGGAATATTTATAATAAACTATACTTAACTTTATATTTATGGCAATCTATCTGGTTTCTGGTATGATGAGTCTGGAATTATTACATTGTAATTCGCTTGCAATAAATATACGTGATATACTTACCTACTTGAATCATGCCTAGAGATTTTTTACTAATATTTCTGTCCAAAACAGAGTTTATCACTATCACGTACGTTATTTTTATTAATAATTGAGACCAAGATCAAGACAATTTAGGAATATTTTTGAGTCAATATTTTTAACTTTGTGACCTAAGATATATCTAATTATATTTCATATCCAAAATTTCTAAAACCCGAAATTTCTTAAGAATTAAAATCCAAAGCCCAATAAGTTATTAATATAAAATTATTTCTAAAGTTCATGTGTACTATGCTATTTACTATTCTAGGCTAATATTAGCTTTATTTCAAATGATCGTAATACTCGTATATAATATAATAATACTTATGTAGTGTACAATTAAGTCAAATAATGATAACTTATGTAAAATACGTGTCAAAATAACTGATAATTTGTAGTAATTTGTAATATTAGTACATAGGTACCGAATTTTCATATTAAAATAATACAATGTTAGGGTGCTTTATATATGTACCCTATTTATAACTACCAATACAGATGATATGATATAAAAATGTAGGTATTTCAGAATTTCAGCACCAATTAAGATTATAAAAGAGCGTGAGCATTTGTCAGACTAATCGTAAACAAATTAGTAGAAAAGGTACTCGACAAAATTCAATTTCAATCAATATACTTCGTATAAGCAATTGCAATCAAATCAAATTAAAAAACTTCAAAAGTTAAGCTACATAATATACATATGCGATGCATATAATCGAAATTGTTCAAAAGTCAATTGATAATATATAATGAATTTATGATAAAAAGTCAATAAAAATGAAATATCGACAATTTAAAACGCTTCAGTTCAGTCTAAAAATTAAGTTTTTAAAAATGGCCTTTCTGAAATTTTGCTTAATTTTCGCCTTAGCCGTCGTTCCAACTTGGTCAACTGATAGGGGTAATTTATAAAGAAAAATAAATATTCAAAATATGTTCATTTCATTTAAAGTGTGTTTTTATTTCAGTTTTGTCAGTGACCGAATCAACGAGGGGAAATCAATATGCTCCAGGAGATTTGATTTTCTCTGATGAATTTGATAAGCTTGATTTTGAAAATTGGCAACATGAGATTACCATGTCTGGTGGAGGAGTAAGTACTACTGATAGTCCAGAAATTTCTCAAAAGATTTTTTAACTGATTAATGCTATACTACATATTTATTTAAATCCAATATCTCTACTCTCAAAATATTTATTATTTAATGATTTTCCTTTTAATATACTCCGTAGAACTGGGAATTTCAAGTTTATGAAAATTCCAGAGAAAACAGTTATACAAAAAATGGGATACTGTTTATTAAGCCTACTTTGACCTCGGACCGATTTGGAGAAGAGCTGCTGTTTTCAGGAGTTCTAAACGTTGATGGTAAAATGATATCACAAATAGAATATCCAGATGTATCTGGATATTCTATTTGTGATATCATTATCCTAGATTAGAAATAAAATAAGATTTTTGAAATTTTGCCAAAATTTTTGAAATTTTGGCACCATTTTTTGCCTGAATTTTTGACATGCAAATTTCTCGTCAAAATAGCTGATTCATCCAAATACAGGATACACTACAAATCCCAAATTTCAAAAATATTTTCCGAACTATCCATTATAATTTACTCCTATAACTATATAACTTTTAAATAAACTTGTTTTTTGTCCAATTTTTCAATATAAATAATTTATAGGGGGCTCACCTGCTGATGCTTGCACTAATCCGTAATACCTATATCACATGAAATATTGTTTCGAAAATATCAAAGTTAAATTATTTTAGACAGTATTGGGGATGTGAAAGAACTGGATCAGGAAATAACATCATCAATCCAGTCATGTCAGCTAGATTAAGAAGTATCAACTCGTTTGCCTTCAAATATGGGAAAGTTGATATCCGAGCAAAAATACCAGCTGGAGGTATTACTTTATTTTTAAAGATTTTCAGAAAAAATAACAAACCTTTTTATAAAATTAGTAAATTTAACTTAATAATCTCCAAAACCGAATTTCATAAGCAAACTCAAATTATATATGTATCAGTATGTACTCAAAATATATTTGAGTACAAAATTTGAGAATTTTATATTCTCAAAATATAAAATTGGTAAAATTAATTCATATTTTGTTAAACTAGCTTATAAATATACCTTAATGGACGCTCCAATTAAAATCAAAACTCCGTTAAACGAGCTAGGTATGTATTTACTTTTTTGAATAAATTTTTCAGATTGGCTTTGGCCTGCACTTTGGCTCCTTCCTCAGCACAATGCCTATGGAAGATGGCCGGCCTCTGGAGAAATTGGTAAAAAATATCTTTGGAACTTTTTTTGATATAAAATACTTTATTCAGTATCATATACCTTTAGACATAATGGAAAGTAGAGGAAATAGACAACTTTTTAACCCACAAGGAACCAACGTTGGCGTCGAACAGGTCTCTGAAACACTACATTTTGGCCCATTTTTCCCTCATAATGGTTATGAAAAAGCACATTTTACCAAAAATTCAAATCCAGGATTTAATCGAGAATTTCATAATTATCAACTTGAATGGACCCCAGGTAAAGTTTTTTTTAAAAATCATAGTATTATAATAAAGACACTTTCTTTAGTTAAAAAGTATACTTTACCCTATACTTTTTAACATTATATTATACATATAATGTGTTTAAGCATCTTTTGAAATTTCAGATCATATTTCTTGGTCAATTGACAATGAATTAATTGGGACTGTAACACCACCAGGTGATTCTCAAATGATTTTAATATGACTTGATTTTAAAATATTTTGATTTTTTAGCTGGTGGATTCTGGGAATTGGGAGAATTTCCAAATGACATTCATAATCCGTAAAAAGATCATTGAAAATAATATCTATCTATTAATATTTTTAAATTTAACGCTCTTTAGATGGAATTCAGATAATGCTGAGAATCCAAGAATGGCTCCATTTGATCAAAAATTCTACATAATTATGAATCTGGCTGTTGGCGGTTCTAATGGCTTTTTCCCGGATGATTTGGTTAATCAACCGTATCCAAAACCTTGGCTTAATACATCACCAAACGTAATTAGAATCATAATTTACACTAAATTTAAAAAAAACTAAATTAATTTCATTTCAGTAAAAAAAATTAAATTAATTATTTTTTAGACATTTTTGGACTTTTGGAATGCAAGAGCAGATTGGTTACCAACATGGTATTTAAATATTTTCTAATTTTAGCTATATGTACCCTACTTGATTTTATAAAATTTATAGGTTTGGAGATGATGCCGCACTTCAAGTTGATTACGTTAGAGTCTATGCAGTCTAAATACCTAATTAAAATGAGAAAAGAAATACAATAAGAATTCAATAAAAATAAATTATTTTGCATAAATTACAACAATTTTGGTCAACTTTAACCCTAAACCTAACCTAATAAAACATATTCTTATTAGAACTTAAGATTAAGAATTAAGACCCAAAAAGTTAACATTTATTGACTTTTAGAAAATTTAGCTTATCAAACTTGACAGAATCCAATACATTTTACATCACAACTAAAAATATCCAAAGATTCTGGCGGCTCTTTACATTTTTCGAGACAGGATTTTTTACAACTTTCATAAACAATTTTGAAAATTGTTTATGAAAATTGCATTTGGACTAGCATCTTTACCAGTAACAATTTCTGAAAAATGTTAGAATATAAATTTCATACAATACAAATTATGAAAAATCTTACGCAATGATATCGTAATCCCGATTACGATTACGATTATAAGAAAAAATGTAAGCACCAAATTAAAATTCATTATAATTATAATAGATTGTAGTTATTTTGTAAAAAGTTTTCTTTATTAAAAACAATAAAATAATTTCTATTATTTTACACAGTTAGTAAATAAATCAAGTCAAATTTTATAGTACTAGTTAGTACGATTGTAATTACATTTTAAAGGACTTTTTCTCCTTTATTTTTACAAGTTTTAATATCCGTTCGTTTTAAACTTAACCTATTCAGTTTTAATAATTTCAGTAGGTATAAAGTAAGCCATAAGCTAGATAAAAAAAAATTATAAAAAGGCTTAATTACTATTAATTACATATGGATCAATCTATTCAATATTCAGTTCAGTCATACAAAATTATAAATTCCTACAAAGTACACAAAAGGATATGACTATTAACACTAATTTTTTACATCTATAGGATCCATTTTCATTTACATTTTAAATTATATTTTATAATTTACACTAAAATCTCCCCATTTCACGATCATAGGTTAAAACAAAAATGTAATTTTTTTGGAAGTAATTTTTGGTAATCAAATTCAAATTACAAATTACATTCAGCCTAATGTATTTCTAGGCATTCGAGGATAAAAATATTTAGTAAGTATTAAATCTACAATTTACATACTTGAATCTAAAAATCCTAAAATCTAAAAAATTCGAATAAATTCTATTTAAGTAGTACATAAATTACTCATAGTATAGTCATAGTCTAATTTCTAAACATGATATTAAAACATCTAATCTATCTAAGCTTAAATTTCTATCTATTTTAATAAGATTATTATTTCTTGATTTTTATAAAAAAGATTTAGTATTAATCATGATAAGTTATTTATAATTATGTATATTCGAAAAATGAGAACATAAAATTAATCGAAATTTTATGCATTTTATACTAAAGCACTTTCATTGTACATTTTACTACTCATTACTTCACCCAAGTATTGGGTCTTAAAAAAACTTATTCGATTCTCAATTGCTATGATTTTAAGTTAAAAGTAAATAAATAAAAAATAGGCAATTACCTCATTAGTTACTACTATTGCTCATACTATTACTTTGCATTAATTGCATCGACACATTGTTATTCGGAATTTTGTCGTCGTCGAAAATCATATTAGGGTTATTTTTATGGTGATGTTTTTTATGCTTCCATCTAAAAAAAAGTACCAAACCACATAAGTTAACTTAAATATTTAACTTCCATTTAATTTCTTAATACTAATAAAAGACTTACAATGCTCTCGAATTTTCAAATCTTTTCTCGCACATGCTGCATTCGTATCCTACCTCATGCACTTTATTTACGTGCCTAGAAATAGTAATTTAAATTATATTAACAATTCATATCTAAAATCTAATTTACAATATTTATGAAAAACATGATTAATTTTAAAGCTTAATTTATATTACTTACCTATCAAGCCACAATTGAGAATTAAATCTGTCCTCACAATCTGGATAATGGCATTTAAATACATAATCCTCACGATTCTTACGATGCAATCTTAAATTATATGAAAATAATTTTAATTAAATATACGACAAAAAATTAAAACAATTTATTTGGCCTACCTTCTAACATGAGCTTCAAGGGTAAATCGATTTTTGAATGTTTTTTGGCAATTGTCGAATTCACAGGTGTATGTCGAATTATTATGCATTTTCTCCTGATGCCACAACATATGCGTTTTAACTTTTTAAATTTTAAATTAAAAAAATTAAATTAAATTAAAATTAAATTAAATTTAAATGTAGAGATGTTTTACCATTAAATTTTTCATTACATCCTTAGTAATTTAAAATAATCAGTTATTAAATTGTCACAATACAATTGAAATAATCTGTAAAATTAAACTGATTGCTTACCTTCAAAGTTACAATGGTAATCATAACGATTTGCATGAACATTCTTGACATGTAAATAATATATAAAAATACCATTAGTTCTAAGTTTTACCATATTTACATGAAAAAGACTCGATGAATTTTTAATATTTTTATCAATTAACTTTGTTCTAGTTTGTATACATTAGGTATAAATTACCTAATTGCAAAAATAATTAATTGCAAAAATAAATTACCTTGACATGCTGCCTTAAATATGACATTTGTAAAAATGATTTTCCACCTAAGAACAAAGTTTTAAAATATTAATACTGTTAGATGAAATGAAATAGATAAAAATTTTCTTGTCTTACAATGCTCGCAAGTGAAACTGGTATCTCGAGTATGGCAATTTCGATGAATATTGAGTGCAATTTTTGTGAGTAAGATTATACCACCTTGTAAAAATTACAAATTAATTATTATATTCATGAACAAATTTAAAAAAATTTATTGTCCTTACATAGATCGCAAGTGAAACTTGGCCTTTCGCTTCTATCTTTATGAACAACCGAATGTCTATTTTAAAGAAAATAAATATTAATAACGAGTTTTAAATATGAGTTTTAAATATATAAATATATCATAAACTTTTATATTACCTGTGAAGATTTAATTTGGAAGTGAAAAATTTTCCACAATCTGAAATGAAAAAATTCAATTATTAAAACCTATACATACTACTATTTCAACATAGTAGTAAGCCATAAGTGCCATTATCAATAATTATTGAAAACATTTATAAAAAATGAAATTAAATACCTGTGCATAGCCAGTCTCTCGTTGTTGGCTTTTCTGCGTGAACAGTATTTTGATGATTCCTCAAATCAGCATCGGAAAGATAGCCTTTTCCACACAAATTGCACAAAAAATCTCTGAAAATGTTGAATAAAATATGAAAAAAAACTAGTTTTAAATCAAAATTATATTTTACTATTTACCTGGGCCGATTTTCAATATGACAAATTAAATGTTTGTCCAATTTTCCCTGATAAATGAATATTTTGTTGCACACAGCACACCTGTAATAAAAAAAATTATAAGCATAACAATCCTAATTCGAATAGTATTTTAAGTTAAGGTAAGCATAAGTGAACAAGACATGAATATATTTTTTTAAATCAAATGAAATACTTACGGATATTCTCCTTTTGCGTTATTTTTCCTTGGAGGTACAGGTGCACCCGGGTGTTCTCTTCTAACATGGTATCTCAAATGAGTCAATCTCAAAAAGGTTTTATTACAATTTAGACATGGAACTCTTGGTCTTTTCTCAGCTCCGGGGGCAAATCTTGAATGTGCTTGTCTTCCGTGTCTTCGTAAATGAGATGGTCGAGCAAATACTTCAGGACATTTCAAACCTTTAAATAGTTTTTTAAGTAAATTATTACAATAATAGCTACCTGTAAATATCATTTAATTTTAATACTTACAAGGATAATTTCCTGTCCGAGGTCTTATAATGTGTTTACTATTTGGGTGGTGTAAACAATAATGTCTTTGTAAACTCCTATGAAGATCATATGCTTTCGTGCAGTGCTTGCATTTATATTTCGTTCCATTTCCATCACCATCCGCTTCTTCAGCTTCACCATCATCTTGATCGGGATCAATATCATCAATATCATTATTTTCCATTTCACCGCCTTCTTCAGTTCCAACTTCGCCTTCTTCCTTTTCAGTATTGGCTGCCATTTCAAGTTTTTGAGGATTCTAAAAGAAAATTTTTTATATTTTAATAATTCGTATCGTAATGTTAAAAATTATCGTACCTTGGGTTTTCTTCCCCTTTTTTTCTTTTCTTTAGGTGGTGGTGGATCTCCATTTTCCTCTCTAAATTCAGATACAGGTTGAGTTCCTTCAGCTGATAATACCAGGTTCTGATTCTGAACAAACAACAAAGTAAATCAATTAGTAAATACATTTAAATTGTGTAATATAGTATTAAGTTAACAAATATTACTTTTGGCGGTCGTCCTCGTCTCTTTTTTCCTTGTGGTGGTGACACAGTTTTCTGTTTTTTCGGTTCTTTGTACTCTTCAAATTCCTCCTCATCATATGAATCATCATCGAGATTTAAATTCAGACTCGCGTTTCTAATAAAAACGTATACATATTTTTAAATTTTCAACCATAAATGCACAAGAATAAAATTAAGTAGATAAAGGTAAATGCTTCTAGTCAGTTTAGATATAAATTATGCTAAATGCTAAACAAAATGCTTTATTCAGCTACTAATGGACTCTGAACAAAGGATTTTAAGCTCAATTTTTCAAGTAAAAGTAAACGCAAGGAAAAAGGCCTCGACTAGTTAAGAGCTGAATTAAATTAAAAAGCAAACTTTGTATTTTGTATTTTACCTTTTCCTTAGAGAATATTTTGAAGAATCATGGAGCAATTTATCCAGGTCAAGAGATTCATTTCCATCTTTAATTTCAACATCTGAAATAAATATAAATATATTAGGTAAATATCAAATAATATTATTCAAAATAAAGTACCTTAGGTATATATTTGTAACTAATAAAACCCATGATCATTTCGTTCAATCTACTTCAAACTTAACCTTAACCATACCGAAAACAAAATATTGGCCTCATTTTTACAATATAGGTAATCATATAAATTGAATACATAATTCTGTTTTTCAAAGCTGATTTTATATAAAGTGAAAAACTATTTTATATTTATATATCAAATTACCGCAATTTAAAAATCTAAAAGAGTTTTCGCTCCCAGTATCTTCATTCCCAGTGTCTTCAATCCCACCATCACCAATACTACTGTGTCCATCATCTTCTTCTTCATCACCACCACTACTATCATCACTATCTCTATCATGGTGGTCATAATTGTCACTGCCACCACCACCACCACTGCCACCAACACTATTATGAGCAAAATCTCTTTCACCATCGTCACCATTCCCATTCTCATCATCTCCAGGTGGTTCCACTTTGATACTACACACTTTATAATTGAGAATCTCTTGTGGGATATCCCGGTCGCATTCCGCACGTGCCCTGTTGACAAACAAATTATTAGCTTTTAAATCAAGATCAAGATAGTAAACAGTCGAATCATTCTATAGCGGACGACAAATTTTATACCTAGCCTAGTTCATGTTCATAATCAATCAATAATCACAAAATTCATTCATATTTCAATGAGTTCATATTTAATTTTAGAGATATTTGCCTAAAATAATGGTAATTTAATTTATTGACTGAAACTTTAGAGAGGTTACAGGTTACCTATCTACTAACTAAAATGGGCTCGAAACTTTAGTTTAGAACCTTAAACTTTAGCCAACTTGAACTTGACAGAAACATAACAAATAGTTTAGGCATTAAAACCCCAAATTAATTAGTAAAATGAACATAAATAGTTCATTACATAAAGAATTTTCATAATAAGAGGTCCATTATTGAGAGATTCCACCGGTGAATAAGGAACCCCTCTATATCGATATCGACTTAATGAGGCCCAAAATATTAAAAAAATTTAAAAAATAATCTGTCCATTACATAAACAGAAAATGAAAAGAAAATCCCTATCTATCATCGAAATGAATAAACTCAAATAATGGACCATTATAGAGAGCCAAAGACATAATATTGGTATTAGTACACTATAGAGAGATTCTCTTGTACTAAAAAACCCTCTAACTGTACTTAAAACTTGTAATTAAAAACAATAACAAAGGCATTTAAATTTTATCAAAATATGGAACTTACCAGTCTCTGACTAATTCGATGACCTTTTCCAGCTCCTGGATCCGCTCTCGATGTCGACTGCTCATTTTGATGACCTTAAAACTAAAACTTTTAACTATAATTAAACTACACAATTACAATTAAAAATGATTTTTTGACCAATTTTGATTGAAATGTCAATCAAATCTTTTCACATAAAATACCTATTGTATAGAGCTAAGAAATGCCAAAGCCTCTAGCCCCATATAGGATCAACCTACCCCTAGAATTCCATCAGAATTTTTGACAAAAATTTAACTTTTTTAAATGCCATTTTCTAATGGTAATTACGTCATTTGATCGAGATGAGTAGTGTTATCTTGTTATATGCAATCAGGTTAATCATTATTTAATTACAATTTTGTGTAAATTGCCATTTTGTAAGAAAATTATGAGGATTTGGAAAAATATTTATTCTCAGATAACCCCAATAAAAAGTGTACAAAAAAGTTGAAGTTCTTTCGGGAGAAAGCAGAAAGAGACTCAAAATCAATAACGCCAAAAATCAAAATGGCAACTTGAAATTGAACGTTTTGAGTTTTGTACTTGTACAAGAATTGATATTAAATGGTACTTTATTCAGCACTAAAAAACCAAATTTTGAACTTAAATTGTTCTCTTTCAATTGAATCACATATTAAAAATAATAGTAATATGTAGATGCTATACAATTTTACATTAAGAGTATAGTATTAGTGGACGAGCCGAGTAGTATCTACTATGTAGTATTCCTATATTATAAAATACCTACTAGGTATAGGTATACATTATACCTACCTACCTACCTTTACCTTATACCTACATAATAATAATAATATAATACCTAACTAAATACCTATGTGTTTAGCAATAGTTTTGTACCCTATTTAGATATAAAGTTAGGCCAAAATTTGGTTTTTCAAAGCTCAATTCAAGTACATGTACATGCATGTATACAATTTCACTATTTATATAATAATATTGTATTGGTATACGAGTAGATAGGTGTAAATGGGCCTTAAATTGAGATAAATACATATTACATATCAGGTTTTTCGTAGCTCAATTAAAGTAATTGAAAATAGACTTACATACTAATTATTTTGTTCTTTTTCTACTGTTTTTTCCTGAAATATTATATAATTTAGATAGATATTCCAATACAGATTGTTAACATTCTAGAATTTTTTGTACAAACTCCCTATCTAAAATAATACTAAACCTTCCACAAAAATAAGACATTTTTTTGCATTTATGATATGCACCAACATTGTTTAGTTTAATAGTTTGTAATTAAAATCAATAATCTCAAGGAACCAACTAAATTTACTTAAATATTAAGTGAATTTTTAACTAAAATAATGGCTATTATGAATCATTACATTCATTATAGTTTTTTTATCAATTTTTACAAAAATATATTCATTTAGGTAAAGTAGTTTAGGTAAAAATTCGAATATCTACCTATATTTTGTTTCTATTTTCTATTTTATAATTAAAATATGTAATCTTATCTATATTGATTGTAGTCAAGTACTACTTCCGATTACTCATCTGATCCTGATGATCCAATGTATATCCCGAAAATGCCCTTGAAAATATCATTTATTTAACCGTGAATTTGTAAAAGTTCATTCAGTTCAGTTAATTGCATTTTACAACATTATCTACCCAGTTAAGAATGGACCAAAATGGAAACAATTCTTTAAAATTAGAGTGTCCTGTATGTCTGGAAATACCTCTACCTCCAATCC
Source organism: Nanhermannia cf. coronata Gr-Ori-00579 (assembly GCA_034699045.1). Lineage (NCBI taxonomy): Eukaryota > Metazoa > Arthropoda > Arachnida > Sarcoptiformes > Nanhermanniidae > Nanhermannia > Nanhermannia cf. coronata Gr-Ori-00579. The sequence goes on from JAQIXA010001658.1 coordinate 21,087, forward strand.
TACTTTGTGCAAATGGACATTCGATTTGTTCAGTTTGTAAAGCACAAATTTCAGATTGCCCAATATGCCGAGATAAGTTCACAGAAATGCGGAATTTTGCACTCGAATCGATCGTTAATGATTTCCATAAAATTCCTTGCAAATATGCAAATTGTCAATATATTTGTAAGGCTGGAGAATTCGAAAACCATTCAAAATCCTGTGAATTTAGGTAAGCACTGTAGTTTAGAATTTATTCTGCTCCTAAAAACCTGAGTATGTATATTAGTCGAAAAATGTCACACGTTTATCAATAAACATATTCAAAATTGAGATGAAAATCTTTTTTTTTTGGATCAAAAAAAAGTATGTATAAAAATTGAAACGCATTTTGATATTGATACCATTTAATACAAGTTAATTATGTCTACTCTGATTAGCGATTTGACAAAATTTTTGAAATTTGGCTTGACAATCCAAAGCCAAATTCGACAAAAATTTCGGATTTTCGGCTAAATTTTCGATTCGATTCTCAAATTTTGAAAAAAAATATATTATCTTATCTAAAATTTCTCATGATTCTATTCGGTTCGGTTCGACCGAAACCGGATTACCATAATACAATTTGGATTTGTACGAAAATCTGTATAACTATTTAAGAATAATTTTTGTATATTTAGAGATCTATACTGTGATGAATGCAAGTCAAACATTGAGCTGAATCAGTACATTGATCATCTAGTTGTGAAACATGGTCTTGGAGAAAATTATCAAAATCCTTGTTCAATCTCATTTGAAATTGATACCATAAGTAATACACATTCGGTTTTTTTGAATCTATTATACTAATTATTCTAACTTTAGAAAATAAATATGGACAGAAATTCATTTTGTATGAATCTGATGAAACCTTTATAATCAATGTAATTGAGAAAGGTTCACATTTGTTTTTATGGATCATTCAAAATAGCATTTCTTCCAGGAAATTCTCATCCAAATTGTCATTTTTAAAAAAAGGAGATGATGAGGTAAGTACAAGTACATTTGTCTATTTCTAATAATAATATAACATTTAAAAAAATTATTTTAAAGGCTACATTTCAAATCAAACTTCCGATTTTTCCAATGAGAACCCGATTTTCTGAAATCAAAACGAAAATATTCATATTTCAAACAAAATTTCTGGAACAATTTTCAAATTATGATGCGAATGATCCGAAATCTCTGATTGAAATGACAATTTCAATAAAGTAATTTTAAAATACATAATAGGTTCAAATTTTTCATTCCAAAATTTATAATTTTTTAAGAAAATTAGAAACTCCTTCAGAAATCCATTGGGAGCCTTTATTAATCCCAAAAATATTCGAACAGCAGGAGATTTTAATAAACCAAGATTTTGAATATTTATTGAAAAATTCGGCTTTTGGTTCGGTAATTTATTACTAACTAATTATGTATTATTTTACAAATTAAGTTACAAGTTTTAATTTTTTTTAAATTTTAGTATTTGAATTATGAAAATTTTGAGAATTCAAAAGGTCGAAAAGTTACAAATTGGAAGTATGATGGAGAAAATAAGGAAATTTTGAAAAAATCAAATCAATCATTTGTTTTTAAGTCTGATCGAGTACCAAATCAGTTTTACATTTTTCAAAATACTAGTTGTAGGGAATTTGTTCTGGAAAATTGCAAAAATAAGCTATACCTAAAGGTAATTAAAATATTTAAGGGAAAGATAATTATTAAATTTTTGAGAAATTTTGTAAAATATTTCAATATCAGGCAAATTAAGTGAACTATACGAATTTATACGATTAGATTACATCTGTATAATTTTGTTTGTCAAGATTTTTTTTATTTCATTTATGGTCATCCTAGGTCAAATGATGACCTCTGGTGGTAGTC
>JAQIXA010001659.1:0-22970 GCA_034699045.1 Nanhermannia cf. coronata Gr-Ori-00579
ACAGATATCTGATCAGATTCAGATGGGCCAAAATTATTATCTGATCTGATCTGAAATTTGTCAGATGGAAATTTTTTTCATCTGATCTGATCTGATTGCTGATCAGATATATCTGATCTGATGCCGAGCCTTATATATATCTGTTAATCTCACCTTTCAATTTCCAAAGTCATTTAATTTAATTATTATTATAATTATGTATTTAATTATTTACAACAAGTTATGATTTAGGTATGTAAATAAGTCTCTATATAATTTATGCTTCGAGATAGTTATTTTTACAAAAAATCTAAAAAAAATAAAGCTATAAGTAGTAGGGCATAATTAAATATTACTTGGTTTGGCATGTATACTAATTAGGTATAACATTTATCAGTATCATATTTAATTATTTAATACATGTATTATACATGTATTACATTACCGGGATTTTTACACCGGTAGTACAATTTGGTCAGAATTAACCTTTGTCTGGAAGTTTTAATTAGCATTTGATAGAATATTATAATTGAGTGTTTAGCATTACAAAAACTCACTGGTCAATGCTTATTTTCTTAGCTATTTGATTTGCTACTATACTATTATTTTTTTAACTCTCAATCTCAATCGAATGCATAATAATAACGATAGCATCCGCATCAGTATTGGTATGTATTTATTGTAAAATATCAATTTAATTTTCAATTAGAAGTGTCCAAAGTTATCATGCGCATACTACTATACTCATAGTTAACTACATATTATATATATAACTTATTTAATATTTCTTTTCTGCTTATTTTTATTACAGAATACTGCTGATTTATGAATGTCCTCGATTTTCTAAATCTGCTAGAATCCCCTCAACGGCACGGCTCGTAATGTATTATACAAAATACAAACTACAACACACAACAGATTTTCTAGTTCTTCTCACCTCAACAAGGAACAACTTGAAAAACCTACCTATCCTAAACACAAGATGATGGTAAAGGTAAAGTGAGAGGATAGGTGAAGGGAAGGGAGCGAGAGCTGATATTATTTTATACATATATCTGTATACACTACTTATCGTCAGTATAGAGAAGCAACAGGTGCTCGCTCAGGTATGTTATATTCGTACTCTCTAATTCTAATCTAAATCTAATGGTAGTCGGAATTTCCTACATAAAATATTATTAAGTGAAAACTGCTCAAAGTTTAAGAATTTATTTTATTTATTTATAAATTATTTAGAAAATCTATTTTCGTCCTGTGTGAACTCATTTTTCTACTAATTAATAAGTGAAACTTAAAGATCTTGGAAATATTTTAGACTTTTTATGAGTGGAGATATGTTGAGAAAAAGAATTTTTAAGAACGGAAAGTTTAGTTTGTGACATCATGTGAAGTGTTTTAAAAAATAATTAATTAAAGGTAGAGGAGATTTGAAGGGTCATGGTGAAGCCAAGACCGAAAGGGCATACACCAGAAGCCCATCCTAATCGGAGGAAATTATTTTGGAACCATCAGAAATTGTGGCCTTTATCAATTTATCTTTCAATCCTTTGGATTTTTATACACCAGGTATGTATGTGTATCTTAATTTCAATAAGCAAATCTTTAAATTTTAATTGTTATAAGTAAAAATTTGTTATTTTTTATGTTATACTTTTATTCTCTTTTCCTTTCAAATATTACATTTAGTTTTCAAAGTAGAGTAGCTAACTCTGTAAGTAGGTATAATTTAATATATTTAAGTTATCATAAAGAAAAATTAGATATTTTGCTATAAAACATTTTCCTGAATTTCAAAAATTAGATAACCTATGACTATTAGATCTACCGAAAGAATTAAGGCCAAGCCTAAAATTTTTAAGTATATAAAATTATGATCAGCATCATAATCTAAATCTAAATTAAATTCTTAAACTTTGAATTAAGTTAAATTCATAATTAAGGTCATTTTTTAAGTAACAATACGTTGTTTTATTAAAAAAGTATGTAGATAGTAGGTAGGTATGTACTTGATTAGTTTGAATTAAATTAATCTTATTAAACGTACCTTTACAGAAACAATACTTATAACTCTAATAATCAAAATGAAGTATTAAGTAGGGTACTTAAGTATGTTAACTGTAAGTATCCTTACGTAATAGACTCTTAACTTAATTTTTTTTAGATTTCCATTTAAATACTGCTATTTTCTATCATTGATATTGATAAATTAAACAAAAAAATTGCTGAAATTATTATTATCTTCTACTTAACTGATACAATACAATTTTAGTTTAATTTCCTTATAATGTATAACAAAATAAGACCTATCTAAATCAAAGTTTGATTACCGAAAGGAATTTATAGACATAATAGGTTATACCTACCCTAATACCTAATACCTATACCTATAAATATAAATAACTATCGTAAGCGTATTTACTAGGCATATTACAATATTTTAATTAAAGTATTAGTAACCTTAAACCTACCTATCCTATGTATTGTAGCTCTATATATTTAAAATTAGAATTGTTCACACATTGGTTAATACCATCACTCTATATGCTTTCCTTTTTAATTTAACCATTTCTTTTATTGACCATATAAAAATAATTATGTACCCTACATAATTATATCTATCTTTAACTTTAACCATTAACCTCTATTCGGTATACTACAGACCACAGCATCATAATCATTCATAATCATAATAAATAGTAATATCCTTTTCAAATCTGATTTTGCATCAGTGACAAAAAATATTCATAAATCTATTTCTTATACCTAATTCTAAATTATAAATTTAAATAACTCACTCTAAAGATTATAACATAGGTAAGTGTATAGTGTAGGTGATACACGTACGGTGAATGGTGTATATTTGTAGTCTGTAGACGTACGGTACGGTGCAATTCGATGCTTATCTTTTAAACTTATAGGTAGGTAATAGGAATAGGTATATATGAGACTGATGAAAATCTAAAGATCAAAGTTGGTCATGATCCTGATATTTTAGGAAATTTCATGGCATACATCATATTTTTAGAGAGTAAGACGACACACATGACTCTTGAGTCATGATATGATGAATAAAGGTCAAAAGAAAATTGATACATTTTTATTTTTTAATGGTGTCATTTTGACAAATATTTATGACTACTCAAAAGACAATAGACAATAGACAATGTCAGTTGAGTTGAGTATTCTAAAACTATTTAATAATTAACTCATTTCGACAGTATAATACAATACATATTAATAAAGTACTGTCTAAATTGGAATGCTTTTATAAAGCTGCAATAGGCCATAATCATAATCTGAGTTTGAATTTTAAAAAGTTATTTGAAATAAGCTTAATATGATAAAAATGTAAAACTAACATGAAATTCTAAGAAAATGAGAATGAATAAATAATCTTCCATCAATTGTTTAAATAATATAAGTAAGCAAATTCATAGTTCATAGTACATTAGTTGAATCGAATTACAAAAAATGATAAACGAATTTGATGAATCATCATTAATCATTATCATATCATCAATTGAATTCTAGTAAAAGGATTTTTAATTTATTAAGAAAAAAAATATTTATATAATCAGTGACTTCTTGTTTATGCAAATGACATTTTTTTTACACAATCAGAATCTGAGTTTAATAAATATGTAGCATAGGGTAAACATTAAAATAGAATTTATAGAGAAAAACTTGTCATTCAACTGCGCCCTTATTCTCATTTCCATTACTTAATTTATTTTTATGTAAACAGCCAATGTTCATTATATAACTCGATTTTTTTTTGCAAGTTTTTCAACTCTAGTTAATAACTACCTAGTGACTATCTACTCGTAGTAGTAATAGTTCTAGGTTTAAATACAATACAACTACTAGTACTTGAAACGAAACAGAAAGGAAAATGAGATGAAATAAAGATAAACCTTATGAAAAGGAAACTTATTTTCCGTTTCCCATCTATCATTAATTTAAACTCTCAGGGTCAATTAAAGCTATTTTGAATTATATAATTATTTCTTATTGTACATATGATAAATTACTGAAATTAGAATGAGTATATTTTAGCTGAAGCAAAATTAATGATTAATAATTTTTTGAATTTTAGGTTGGATTTTGTCAAGCAGCGGATTTGGTTATTCAAATACCAGTGACTGATTTAGATCCAAATGGTTTATACAGGGTTGATTACGATCCACCAATAGGGTACTTTAATAATATTTACCTATTTCTATTAAAAGTTAGATTACAAATACTTTTTACGAAAATTAATTGAAATATATCTTGAAAAACTATTCTAGGAGCCCAAAACCAAACACTACATTTCGAGCATCTGAAATTTCTCAAGCGATTAAAATCACAGGTTAAATAAAAATTTAATTTAATTTAATTTTTAAATCATTTTTTAATTGAAATTAAAATTAATCACAGGTGGACTACCTGGAACCAAATATCATTTCCAAGTGTATTTTACTAATGACACATTCCATGAATTTGAAGGTAAGAATCATGTTAAGTTTAGAATAATAAGTACCTAGTACCTATAGGACATAGCTACAGAGTATTCTATTCTAGGTAAAATGTTGATCTAATTTATAAGAGTACCTTACCTTAAATATTTGTAAATTTAATGGTGTCTTTTAATGAAACTTTTACTGTTTTAAGTACATGCCTTATTTCTGTATTAGGTACATATTCATAATCTCAAACTTACAAATTAACCTTAAATTTTCCTAATTTAATTAGATACTATTATTTAACAATACGTTACGTTACCTAATAATTTAATCCTTTTAACCATTTTAACCTAGTTCAAAGTCCTAGGTAATTATAAGTTCTTATAAGCCCAAAGAATACTAATTAGTATTATAAATATCCAAATAAGTTTTTAGTACCTAACTAATTTTTTATTTTTTTATTCCACGACTGGTTAGCCTGGACAGCTTCAATTACAACAAGTAAATATCCTTTACCTTTAATGTATTTAGTTAGTTAAAATTGCAAATTATAGTCTAAAATTCAGACTGTACCTAATGCAATAAGTACAATTTGAGCATCTATATAATAAATACTTGATTTTTAGCTCCGAATGCTCCTTCAAATTTAGCAGTTCACGTCCGCAATGGTAAAAGTGTACAAGTGACATGGGAAGGTCCAGAAATTGGCGGATTTACAAAATATAAATTACGGTACATAATTTTAATTTGAATTAGCAGATTAATAAAAAAAAATTGTTTATCCTTAGACTTATACCATTACCACTTTCGGATCTCGGAGCTGCAAGTCAAACCCGCAATTTTCTCGAAACCCATTCACCTGTAGTATTAAGAGATCTCACACCAGGTAAAAAGCAAACTTTTGGTCAATTGGTCAATTGGTGAAATGTTTTTTAGTAGTAAACTTTTGAATATATAAATAGTTTTTTTCTTAATAAATAAATTCATACACAGGTGCAAGTTACGAAGCTCAATTATATACAATGTACGAAAATAAAGAGTCTGCAGCTTATATATCAAGAAATTTCACAACAAGTAAGAATTTTTAATAGCATGAGAGTAAGATAAAAACTATTTTCTAAATTAATTTTTTTATATTTATTAGAGCCTAACACTCCTGGGCGCTTTATTGTCTGGTATCGAAACGAGACGACTCTTTTAGTATTATGGCAGCCACCTTACCCACCAGGAGTTTTTTCATTTTATAAAGTAAATAATTTTGAATAATTAATGTATGAATGAATTATTTTATTTTTTATATTTATAAAAAGGTTCAAATAGAACCACCTGATGCTATTGAAAGTATATTATATATCGCTAAAGAGGGTGAACCGCCTGGCCCCGCACAGGCAGCGTTCAATAATTTAATTCCAGGTATGTATAAAAAGTTTTTAAAAATTCGAATGCATTACATAATATTTACTAATGTGTTTGAATACTTTTTAGGACGAGCTTATAATATATCAGTATCTGTAAGTTTTACTTTTTACACCTATAAAATATAAATTCTAATATTATGTATTTTACAAAATTTAGACCATGAGTGAAGACCAAATTTCGGCTCCAACAGCAGGTAATTAAAATATTTTGAATTTTGAATGGCTTGTTAAATACAAATTAAATGGTTTTATATTTTAGCTCAATATCGTACCGTGCCTTTGAGACCAGGTAAATTTAAAATAAAACTATTTTAATGACATTAATTTCATCTTGATAATTTCATTAGGAAATATTACATTTGAGCGAGATTCAATTACATCTTATTCATTTCGAGTGTCGTGGTTACCGCCTACGGGAATTTGTGAGTTTGACAGATATCAGATACAGAATCAAATCAAGAAATTGACACCAATTACATTACCAAGAGAAGCTAAAACATCTGTAATATTTGACAAAAGTCTTGAACCTGGACATACATATACTGTAATTGTTAAGACACTATCAGGGAAAGTTGCTTCTTGGTAAGCTTATAAATTTTTTAATTTGGAACATGGAAAATTTCATTCCTTCTGTTGTTCTTAAATATTATGATAATATTTTAATTTATAGGCCTACAACATCAAACGTAACTACTAGACCCCTTCCAGTTGAAAAAGTTCGAACTTCAGATCATACTGGAGATACTATTGAGTGGACTCCAAATCCTGCATCTAAACAAGATCATTATAAAGTAAATCTGCACCCTGTACCCTAATTTTATCCCCAATTACCTAAATTAAGAAATTAACTAAAATATCTTTGTATATTCTTTAGATTGTGAGTCAAGAAGCTGAATCATTTATAGGAGGGGATGTTAATTCGATTATTGTACAAGAACCAAGATTTTTAATGTCCCAGCTTTCACTTGGAACTGGGGCTGGAAGGAACTATTCAATTAGCATTCAAGCAGTTTCTAATGGAGTTGAATCGGACGAAATAACTATTTATCAAGCAACAAGTAAATATTATACTTAATAATACTGGTTTTACAAAATTGTTTTCTTATCTTCATATTTTTATTTAAAAAAATAGGGCCATCAAGTCCAATTGTTTTAAGTTTAGACGCAATTCCAAGAGGCTTAAATATTTCCTGGAAGTCTGATGTTACGAGTAGACAAGATATGTATGTTGTAGAATACATAAGAAATGATACTGGTTAGTGACACATTTATCATTAGTTTAAGAAATAAAGCTGATTTCGTTTTATTTACACTCTTTTTATTTTAGGAGAAACATTCAATCAAACGACAATAGAAAGTCAACTTGTTATTCGAGATTTATATCCTGGAGCATTATATAATATCAATTTGTATGCCATTTCTCATGGACTTGTCTCCGAAAAACATAATTATTTTTCAGCTGTTTTTCCAAACCCACCAAAAAATCTCACTGCACTTCGTGTCAGTAATTCTTCTATTTATGTACGATGGTTGCCACCAGTAAACTCATTGTTCTCCAGCTATATAATTAGATACAGAACTAATGATAATGAAACTTGGACTGATTTATCTGTACCTGCTTCCATCAATGAAAAAGAAGTAGCATTTCTTTTACCTGGGGAAAAATATATAATTAGGATTACATCGGTTAGTTATAAAGCTGAAGCTATTAGTTATCAACAAATTATCCAAACAGTTCGTCCTTCTGGAGTGCCAAATATTCGACCAGAAGTAGATTCTTCAAATATAACTTTAGTTTGGACAAAACCATTAGGACGAATTGAGGCATACGATATAAAATGGGTTGCAAATGACCGAATTAATCAAGATGTTTCTGACGAAGAGGAGGATGGAGAAAGCGGAGAAAGTTCAACGTCAAATGAAAGGCTTCAGCTTTTAAGTGGAGAAAAAATTGTTTCACAAGATGTTTGGGATGAAATAATCAAAATTCCAATTTTCCCCTTAATGTCTGGTGTTTCTTATTCAATACGTGTTGGAACTACTTCATATGGTCTAAAAGGAGAGGATTATAATGTTACTATTAGAACTTGTAAGTTTTTTTAACCTCCTATAAATTTTAATTGTAGTTTGTAGCTTATAAGTTTTATTAACTTTTATTTCAATTTCGATTTTTATTAGTACCCCTCATCACAAGTGAAATCTATATCGTGAATAATATTCAAACAAGAACAGAAGTTACGATTCGATTTACAGGTATATTTTTAATCAAAATAGGTCTATATTAAGATATTTATTAGATTCAAGTACTAATTTTTATAAACTTTTTTTAAAGCTACTCCTTCTTCAATATCACTCTTCGATCGATATCGTTTTCAAATTTCTGATCCGTCGATTCCCCCTAAAGAAATTCTTGTCGATCATCAAGAAAGAAAAATCACTTTTGAGGATCTTGTTCCTGGAAGATTGTACAATTTTACGGTTTGGACAGTTTCAAAGGGTGTAACAAGTTTGCCACTTTTAAGACAAGATAGGCTTTGTAAGTGAAGTTAAAATTAAAATGAGTAAATGCAAATTTGTTTCTATTTTGCTAAAATATTTCTCTAATATTTATTTTTATAGATCCAGAATCTATTACAACTATCAATGCAACTTATATAAGTGATAGAGAAATGACATTAAGATGGGACCAACCACTTGGTGACTATGATGCCTTTGAAGTGCAATATTTGAATGCAGACGACCGTTTTGTTGAAAATTTGACGTTACACCCATCAATATCAATTTCTGGACTACGACCGTTCCGAAATTATACTTTTACTGTAATCGTTAGATCTGGATCTGAATCTGAAGTTATTCGCAGATCAAGTCCACTCTCTGCTGTTTTCAGCACAAAAGAATCAGGTATGTATGTAATATAACTAATTCTAAGTATTCATATATCGGCTGATAATTTCAGATTATAATTAATTTTATAATTTAATTATGTAAATTATTTAATTTCAGTTCCTGGGAAAGTTCAACATTTTAAACCAATTGATATTCAACCGAACAATATTACGTTTGAATGGGCTCTGCCAGAATACGAACATAATGGCATTTTGACAGCTTTTGTTATCAGTTTTGGCCTAAAGGATTTTAGTCATTTGAATGCAAGTAAAAGATTTAGCCCAAGAGATAGTAGGGGAGCGATTACAAATTTACAACCAGGAATTACTTACAAATTTATTATTCAAGCTTACACAAAAATTGGTGGAGGACCACAAATGTTCTATACACAAAAAATGCCCATTTGGGCGCCGCCTAAACCTAATTCAGGCGTTTTCCCAACAGAAGTATTAAAATCTTCATCTACAATTAAAATTCGATTCAGATCAAATTACTTTTCAAACAAAAATGGAAAAGTAACCGCATATGCAATCGGTAATTATTTTTTATCAACTTCTTTAATAAATCTAATTTCAATTCATTTACGCAGTTGTATCTGAAGATGATGAAAAAGACTCATTGGGTAAGCATACGATGATTCAATAATTTACGTATTGATTATTAATATATTTAATTCATTAGGCTGGCAACTTCCTTCATGGTAAATTAATATCTTAGAAATTGAAACTAATTCTAAGTCAATATTGATATCATAATCGTAATATCGATTCATACCTATAAATCAATCAATTTTTTAGGGCTGATGTTCAATCTTATGCCGCATGGCCACCTTATCAAGTAAAGTTTTCTTAAAATAATTAAGTAATTTGAAAAGTAAAATATTCTTTAATTTAGGTAACCGAACCATTTTATCCATTTGACGAAAATAAAACTGTTGAAGACTTTGAGATCGGTGCCGATCGATCGTGTTCAAGCAAAGGAGGTGGTTATTGTAATGGTCCATTAAAAGCTGGGACAACTTATCGCATTAAAATTCGAGCATTTACTGCAGATGATAAATATACGGATACTGATTTTTCAAGTTTAATTGCAACTGAAACAGATAATACGACTTTGCTCGTTCTAAGTCTTTCAATACCATTGACACTTATCCTCACGGTTGTTTTGTGTGTTGTGTATGCAAAAAGAAGATGTCATCTTTTTTGTGGGAAGAAAATGAAACGAGGGACTCATGGAGACTCGACTTCATTACCTGAATCAATTATTGAAACTACGTAATTAATTGTTATTTTGTTTTATTTTATCATTATTTTATTACAAATTGGTTTATTTTTATAGCCGTCCAATAAAACTGAAAGATTTTGCAGACCATTATAGGTACTTACCGAATCGATAAATGTCTGAAACGAGTCCAAAATTAAATTACATTATATACTATAAGAGTATATGTATCAGGCTAATAGCTAATTAAAATTATAGATTGATGTCAGCGGATTCTGATTTTCGGTTTTCAGAAGAATTTGAAGAATTAAAGAGAGTTGGCAGAGAACAGATTTGCATAGCAGCAGATTTACCAGTCAATAGACCCAAAAACCGATTTACTAATATACTTCCATATGATCATTCAAGATTTAAGCTGCAGCCCACGGATGATGATGAAGGAAGCGATTACATTAATGCAAATTATGTTACTGTAATGCTATTTATGAATTAAATCAGCCTTTCAATGGCTAACTTCTATTTTTTAAATCAATTTTAAGGGTTTAAATTCTCCGAGAGAATTTATAGTTACACAGGGTCCGCTCCCAAGTACCAGAGATGATTTTTGGCGTATGTGCTGGGAATCTAATTCACGGGCTATAGTAATGCTCACAAGATGTATTGAAAAGGGTAAACTCGACATTTTTTTTCTACTGCTTCTGTATTTATAAAATCTTTTTCATAATTAGGTCGAGAGAAATGTGATAGATATTGGCCCTGCGATATCTTACCGCAATATTATGGTGATATTCAAGTGCAAATACTCAATGAAAGCCGATATCCCGATTGGAACGTATCCGAATTTCGATTACAAAGGGTAATAAAATACTAGTTATACCTACTCATTACTTTACACAAGAATTAAAACATTTTTATTTTTTTTTCTTTTTCAGGGAGATCAGTGTAGACTCATTAAGCATTTTCATTTTACAACGTGGCCGGATTTCGGGGTACAATTAAATGATATTCATTTATAATATAGAGTAAGAGTAAGGTAAATATGATTAAAAATGTTTATTTTGTAATACCTCAGGTCCCTGAACCACCACAAATACTTGGTAAGTACTTGTTTATACCTACGCTTTTTATACCGACTTATTTTTATTTATTTTGTTTATTTTCACTACATTAATTTTAATTGCTAATCTCTAGGCTAATTAAAAATATAACTTTAGCTTTAGATTCACTATAATAATTTAAAATTTCCATTTAGTTTTTCGTTAGATACTTTTATTTTCATATTTTTATCCTAGGACAATAATTACTCTATTATTAATGAATATAGTTCGTTTTGTTCGTGCATTCCGAGATAGAATACCTTCAGAACAAGAACGAGTTAAACCAATTGTCGTTCATTGTAGTGCTGGTATGATTTAGCAAAAAAAAATTGTTCTTAATTGTTATTGTTTTACATATTAAATTTGAAATTTAATTTATTTTTAGGAGTTGGACGGTCTGGAACATTTATTGCTCTGGATAGAATATTACAAAATATTAAGAAATCAGACGGTGTTGATATTTTCGGTATGACTTATTTCCTACTCCTTTCCTAACTACTTTGATTTCTGAAGCTTAGAAATTTCTGCGGTACTGTAATGTAACTGTACTGTACCCGTAGGAATTTTTATGATCCGCAATTTGAAATCTCCAGTTCTTTTCTTAATACATATTCGAAACTTTAGGTAATGTTACAATATGTATTACTTAATTTACATTTTTTCTATATTATAGGAATAGTGTATCAAATGAGAAAAGAAAGGGTATGTGATTAAAAATTAAACCGATAATACTATAGGTTGATACATTATATTAATAAAATGACTTATAATTTATTTCTCAAAAGGTTTGGATGGGTAAGTATATATAATATAATCTGGTCAAATTCTTAAGATTTTATCAATTTTGACTTTTTTTACAGTACAAACTGAACAGCAATATATTTGTATACACCAATGTGTTCAAGCTGTAATCGAAGGAAAAGAAAATGATATTCCTTCACCAAGAGGTAAACCTGAATAATTTGCTTTGAATTATATTATTTTATTTTTATTTTTAAATTTACAGAAATGCATGCAAATGATGGATACGAAGGTAAACTATATTTTCAATTTATACTTGTATGCTACCTAACTGAATTCTTATTATAAGAACTCTTTTTAATCAATATTTTATTTTTAGATGATCAAGATGAAGGAATTGCGGAATCCGGAATGTAAAAAAAACATACCAAAAGCAGCCCCACATTATCATTGATGCCATATTATATTATTAATTTTAATTATTTAGTAAAAGTTGTTACTTAAAAATTTAGGTTTTAGAATTACCTATAAACTTGAGATTGTGAGATTATTGTTTATATGTTATTTTAATTTTAAATGCTCTGGACTCTGGACTAGACGAATTTTTAAATCGAAAGTTCATTTTAGTATATTTTTATATTTTTAGTACCTACGCTTTTTATACCGACTTATTTTTTTTAATAAACTAAAAACGAATAATTTGTCTCTCTAAATTAAATTCTACTTAATTAATTTTTTAAAGTGGTTGTAAAATGTTAGCCTGCAAACTGAAATGAAATTGAATGAGCTCAAAATGTTCAATCTCAACCTCAACTCAATCACTCATCGAAAGATACCTAAAATAATTAATAGGCAAGACAAAAAAAAATGAAAATGTGCGCTTAAAATTACTGAACTCGATTAGTTTCGCTAAACTTTAGTATTTTTATAAAATAGTATTTTTATATCAAAATTTAATGACAATTTAAAAAAAGACTTGATGTTAAAAACTAGACAATCATTTTTAGTATCGAATTATATTTATGTCAATCAAAAAACTACATAATTTTATTTTATACTTTAATAACTCAACTTAAAAAGTATCAAAATTTTGATATATCTAATGTACAAGTTGATATTTTCGTATTATTTTGTAAAAACAATTGAAAAATGACAATTAAAATACCTTTCATATTTAAAAATGACAGCAAGTAAAAAAAACAGTCTTGGATTGATTATACATGAACTTTTTTTTATTTCGGCAGTTTAGTATTATCTAGTTAGAATATATAAAATTGTATTTTTCTTTAGGTGATCTATTATTATTTATTATAATTAAAAATTACTTATTTTGATAGAAAACGATCAGTAGGTAGTAAGAAAAGATGTTGTACTTTTCTAGTTTTAAGTGCTAGAACTATAAAACTCTTTAAAATCATTATAATCATATTCTCGAAAAGGTAAATCGAATGTAATAGTACCATAATCTTTAGCCTTTTCAAACTCAACTAGTAGTGCAAAATACCTCTCTTGACAAATATTTGTCTTTCCAAAGTGCAAAACTTGTCCATTGAATGGTGAAATAAATTGTTTGAGTAATTCAGTATTTCTATAATCCAAAACTAGATATTCATCTCGACAAAGAGGACAGGGGTTCCCACTTATAATTTTGCCTTCGTCCTATAAAATTTAAAATATGAAAAAACTCAATTAGGAAAATTATAATAATACTTAATTTGTACAAACATGTTATCATTGGATTGGATCTAAAAATATCTATGATACATAGCGGACTTACAATGCATTTTTCTCTAGTCAGTTTTGGTGCAAATTGGCCTTTAAAATTTCTTCGATAAGGAACCCAAACTAAAGGAAAAAATTTATTTCAAAAATCAACAAAAAAAATTGTTTAATAAAAAGGTTAATAAGTATATGAAATTACCTGGAAGATTTCCGTATGTTTCTTTATAAGCTGTAATAAAAAAAGGAATTGATATAATAATGAATGTAGTAATGTTACTTTTTATATTATGTACTTTATGTAGGCACTTATTACTTAAATGTATAGGTATCCTCCTAATTCTAATTCAGATTCAATAGGGTATATATAATTACTGAAATTACACCAAATAAGTAAAAGTTTATCACCTAATCTTTTTTATTTTCCAGGATACCTACTTAATCTTTATAAACATTAGTATCGCTCAGCTCTGAAACCCCAAATCTAGAGCTTCAATTTTTCTTGTAAAATGAATGTGAAAGAGGTCAAAATTCAGAATAAAGAGTTTCAGAGCTGAACTGTTTTATATACGGTAATACACTGCACACACTATTACACTTACCTTGACTCTTTAAATACAAAATACTGGTCTCAAGCGGTATAACTTTGGTCCGATCTTTTGACGGCTCTCTAATCCTAATTTCCAATTGTTGAATATGAGAATTTCCTTGATTAATTTCTTCATCTAAGATCCCTTCCATTCGCTCGCCAATTAGCTTGGAATTTAAGCCAAAAGTTGACGAAATACATCTCTTATGACTCAGAAGTCCATTGTTCGAATTCGAATTAGATGGATTCATCGTCATCATTGTTGACCGGTTTTGGAAATTCCTAAGCCACCATCCAATTGCTATCCTTCGTGTCAGAAATTGAGCTGAATTAGACATCTCCTATTTTATCTGTTTAACAAAAAATCAAGACAAAATAAAAATAATAGCAATTACATTATTATTTAGGTATTGTATAGTAGGGTAGGTTAGCACAGCACTATAAAAGCTTAAGTTTAAATTGAAATAATCGGAATCGGATTAAATCCCATTCCGATACGCTGTACGAATTTCTTTTTTATTAAAGAACCAAAACCAAACCAAAACCGAAAGAAACTTACCTTTGCGATTTACGGCCTAAAAATAGTGGTATCGTAATTTGGCCAGTGACCGTGACCTCGATGTCAAAGGTCAAATTTATGATGTAGACGTAGAATTACGGGGACCTTTTTACTTTTTTAAATTCTTGATTCTATTATAGAAATTCTATAAATTCTTACTGGCTTATATAAATATACTAAAGAACTGAAGTATTCTTGAATTTTCAATTTTAATTGAAAAAAAAATTAATTTTTTTTTGATTTGAGGAAAAATATTTGGATTTTGACTTTACCACCAGGAAATACAGTGATGCCAAGCAAATGCTAATAAAATATTTGTCTCTCATTCGTAATTCTTTTGCATTATACCTAGTCAAAAGCGTTTTTATTTTATATTAGGTATTTCATATCGAGTCCTTTTTAAATCAAATTAATATACTTTTTTTTAGGTCATTTCAACGTTTTCCGTGCGGCAGTTTTTGAGCAAAATTGACCCTTTTTATCATTTTCTTAATATCATGTCGCAGGTCATAAAATTATATAGGTAACTAATTTTATGAATACCTAATATAAGGCACAATTTACAATGTACATTTATTTGAAAGCCTAAAAATAATTTAAAATAATAAAACGTTTTTAAGTTTAAGTTAGCTTATTAGACTCCCTATTTTCATATAATTCGATTCAATGGTAATGGTAATATTATATGACCTCAAATTTAGGTTACAGCGTTATATCTAGACTAGAGAGACCTAAGATAAGCTCTTTCAAATTTCTAAACAAATTACATATCAAATGTCATCTTAAAATACTGTCCAAAAAGTTTCCAAGATTCATAATCCCTAATCTACCCTCTATATAGGTAAATATATACAGCTAAATTAGTAAAAAATGTAAACCTCTCATCTGGTTTTCCAGTGAGCCTTAGCAAGTCAAGCCTATTCTTATTCCAAATCTACATAGGTATGCATAGGTGGTATCTAAAAACTTTAAAAATGGCAAATAGGTCAAACATGTGACTCATGTCAATCTACTGCACAGCTAGGTCTCGTATTCCAATCTCTATCTGTCTGACTCGATTTTGCCAATTTCCAAAAATGAGACATGGCAACCTTGTTTCTTTACCAATCGTTTTTCAAATCGCAGTTTCTACTATAGAAATAGCTAAAAAGGAAAAAAATTCTCTCATTCATTTCCCATTGAAAAACTAGACCACCTTTCTAAAATAAAATTCTATTCTTCTATCTCCACCATTTTTTAATTTTAATTACAATTACAAATGAATAATTAATTTATCTAATTAATTGTAATCTAATTAAACTCTATTTATTTTCAGAGAGTTCACTTCTCACAGGATTTGACCTTTACTTGAACTCTTTCTTTAAAGTAGAATCTGAAATCTGAATTTTAGGGAGATACATACCAAAAAAACCACCATCAAAAAAGACACACAATATCAAAAAAAAGGTCAGAAGGTTATCACAAGTCTCCAGGATCCAGCAGCATCACACTCTTTATTAATGATTTTCCTATTGTTAAAAGAAGTAGTCATTTAAATCAAATGGTAGGTTTACATTGTAATATCATTAATAATATTTCTACAAAAATAAGTCCGATCTCAATGTAAAGATTTGATCAATTGAATTGAAAAGCCTGTTTTTTGTAGTAATAAATGGGGATTTTTAAACCTAGTTTTAAAATATTAGTCTTTTCTAAACTACTATCTATCTATCAATGAATCAAGGTCAAAATCAAGCATCAAAAAAGACCCATAAGAAGGTCAAAAAAAGCAAAAATAAGCTCAAAAATCTACAACAAAATTGGCATTTTTGAAGACCATGTAAATGGCATAGGCATGCGTGTCATGTCATGTCAAGCTGATGTTTATCAAGATTAAGATCATAATATGTTTAGTTAGTGTAATTTAAAAGTTAATTTCATCGATGGTCAATCGCAAAATTGCCAGCAAGATCAGCACAAGTACCTTTCTACTGTATACTGTAAAAAAAGAATCCATTTTTTTTGTGAGACCCATTCCATTGCATTGCGATAAAAGTAAAACCTGGTCCAATTTGAGACTTAAAAATGTACTGTACTGTACTGGCTAAGCTTCAAGCTCTGATTGATCAAAACTTAATTATAATTATAAGATAATTGCTTTTTTAATCTTATAGGTTTAGCTACAATAAATTGTATATCTTTATCTTATTTTTGCAGCCAGCAATAGCCCCTGACAGACTGCTCAATTGCCTGGGCCCATTATTGGACAAGGCGGACGGGTCAATCAAGTCCGAAGATGAAGTTGATAAAATTGTTGGGTAAGTTACTTTTTACTGTCATTTTAATATTGCCAATTTTATAAGTGATTATTTTTATTATAAATGTTAAAAGGGTAGTTAGGTTAGGTAATAGTATATAGGCATAGGCCTTTCAATCAGTTTAATTAGAGTTGGAAATCAATAGTAGTTAATTCTCACTTTCAGTAGGGGTAGGGGTTAAGATTAAAATTAAGATAGACTAGGTTTCAGTTTCATTTCAGATGTACATACATACTTTTAAATAGTAGTACATGTTAGTAATTAGTATGCATGTAAAGTATTAATATTAATCGTAAGTAACTTACTAATGATGGTATTTTAATTTTTCAGATTAATGACAAAATTCTCCAAAAAACTGGTCTCAAAATGTACCTATATCAATATTTTAAGAGCAACAAGACAACCTGTTTTGGATCGGTAAGAAAGAAAATTGTATAAATAATATATAAAGTAAAGATAATATAAAATATAACCTAAGTTAAGTTTCGTTTGAATCATTTATTACTCCGTTATAATATTAACCGTGAAATTGTAAAAATTCGAGATAGTGTACTATTTTTTTACATCTATATCTCTATATAGGTAGATTAGGTTAGGATTAGGCACTAAAGATAATCTGAAAACTGAAAACCATTTGTTCACTAAAATGACTCTGTCAAATGGTGCCCGGTCCGTGTCTGATCCCGAGTCAAAAATATCTAAATATGTAGTATAGAAAAAATAGTATAAAATAAGGAGTATTGGTAAAAGATTTGTTAGTAAGTACCCTACTGATATTTTACTTAAAATCAGTCTTCAATGGATCAATATCAAGATTTTTTATGTAGGTAGCTGAATTATATTTAATTGATGATATTCAAATTTGAAGTATGTAGTTAAAATATATATTTCCCATTTTTCCATCTATAAATAAAAATAAAGTATAGTGTAGAATAGGTCAAGGTTTCTTTTCTAATATATGTAACAAAATATAAATGACAAGTTTTTGTAACTACTAATAACAAAAATTTTACCAATACACTTATCCAGTTAATAGATTAGAATAGGTGTTAAGTAAAGTTATTATTTTTATAGATGTTTGTCATTTCATTACAGACTTATTTTATTATACTAGAAATAGAAGAATATCCCAATTTTTGACGATCTCATCCTACCTATATCATTTCAGCTTACAATACAGTAGGTTCCGAATTTCTATACCTTCCAGCAGAAGAAGTCAAAAACTGGCTCAGTCAAAGCTAAATTTTTTTCAAGGAAACACTTCGTATTTTCGATGGTTATCACTACTTAAAAATAGTAATTTTTTTAATATTCCGGAATTTACCTAATTCTAAATTCGTTAATTTGGTGTAAAATACCCTACCATTACTTTTGTAAAATTTAGGAACATTTATTAGTATTAGATTTTGATCGATGCAATTTGGAATCTGGAACCATTCAGATTTATTTTATCTCTAATATTATTTTGGAATTCCATAATTTTTGAGATTTCAGATTTTAACTTGATCCTAATTTTCATTAACACTTAATTGCTACTAATCGATACGCTCTTTTTTGTTTTATTTCTCTTTAGATTTATGGATCGAGGTGGATGGGAATTGGTATATAATTGGACAAAAGAATCAATCGAATCAAATAATTTTCCTCTACTCTATGAGATTTGTTCCTTACTGCTCTATTCACCGTGTTCATTAGCCAGAATGAAGGAAAATGATTTACCAAAGAAAATTAAGACTTTGACCAAATGTCAAAATGAAGGTGGGATTTTTTTGTCTTTTTTCTCAATTTTAATATAAAAAATTATTCGAATACAATTTTTTGAATAATTTTTTTGAATTTTACAGGCTTTAAATATACAAAAAAGTATATTACCCAAAGATTTGCAGACCTGACACTTGGACATGCATGGATCAAATGAATATTCAACAAATTGCAATTTCGTCAAAATAAATCTTTTACCTAATAATCTACCTACTTATTTATTGTCAATATTAGAGAGTAAAAGAAACTCTTTCGTTACCGTGAAACTATTTCATTACCGAGATATCCTTATCCGCTTAAATTACTAAAAAAAAGTCTATGGTTGATTCGGTTGTTTGATAAAGCATAATATTGGAAATTGATTAATTATAGATGTAAAAAACAGCGGCTTGATTCGTAGAATTTTACTTAATTAAGTTTAGTACATATATCATTGCATTATTGCTAAGATAAAAAAGCACAAAAATACGCAAATCAAGCGCCCAAAAAGTACCTAACGACTCAATTTATAAGTTAATTAAACGTATTTATGACAAACGTAAGTGAATCTGAGTTTTGAAACGAAAAAAATTGCAATTTGTTGAATGTTCATTGACTATGACCAGAGCCAAGTGTCGGTTGAAAATCTAAAAGATTTTCAATGTTCTTTCTAACTTTAATCTAACCCTTCTTAATTTTTCTACTTATTTTCAGATTTGAAAGCAATTTCGTATGATGTAGTCAATAAGTGGATTGCTATTGCAAAAAATGGAGAAACGGCTATTCCTAGTGGTCCAGTGGCTTCTACTTCAAAAAGTCCATCAAATTCTTCTTCAGCGGTGGATCCAAATGCTGTTCCTATTCCTATGCAAGGTAAACCTCAAACAATAAAATTAATGTCTCTCACAAACACAAATTATAAAAAAGTAATCGAACTTCATTACTCTGCCATTTCAGCTAAGGACGGGACGAATGATATGAATGAACCAGCCTTTGCAGAACCAGAAGTTATAAACCTTATTGACGACAACGATGGAAATGAAGAAAAAGATAAATGCTTGGTGAAAGAAGATGATGATGTAGTAATTATTGAAAATGATAACGATGACAGTAAAACTCTTGCTGGTAAAAAACAAAAACGACCAAGAAAAATTGATCCAAGTGCAGCTGCAAAAATTGACCAAACCATTGAAGATGCAATTAGTCAAGTTTCTTCGACTTCGACAACTGATTCAACAGATTCAAAACCCGAAGAGGTGAAAGAAAAGATAACCCTCAAATTGTACATTAACAAAAATAAAGTATCACCCACAAAAGAGACGCTTACTGTCAGTACAAAGAAAAACCCTGAAAGTTTATCTGATATCACTGCTAGTAATGTAGCTGAAACTAATAGTGATGTTGCTAAAGATAAGAAGACCACTGAAAAAATAAAAGATACTACTAATAAAGAGCCAAAGAAATCGAAGAAATCTTCGCCATCTGAAGAATTGCAAGAAAAAGAAAAGAAATCATCATCAAAAGTACCTAAAGAAAAGAAGACATCACCATCAAAGGAACAGAAAGAGGAAAAGAAATCATCACCATCAAAAGAACAAAAGGAAAAGAAAGCTAGAAAACCGGGTAGTAAATCAATTGAATTGGCAAAACAAAAAGCTGCTGAAGAAGAAAAGCTGTCAAAGAAGATTCATGAAGAAAAAAAGAAAATGAAGGAGAGAGCCAAAGAGATTGAAAAAGAAAAGCAAAGGGCTAAAGATGAAGAAACTCTAAAATCGGTTTTAGGTACTGGATCAATTAAGACTATAACTGCCAAAATCCCCAAGAAACAAAGTTTTGAAGATGCTCTTGGAGGTGGAGGTGGTGGTTCGAGCAAAGAATATAGTCTCGTCCATACTGTAATTAGGAAAAAACCTTCAATTGAGGAAAAAGACAAGGATAAAGATAAAGAAAAGAGCAAAGGTAAGGACAAAGAAAAGGAAAAGGCTTTAACAATAACACCAGCTCCAAAAACTGAAGTAACAAAACGTCCAGTTAGAATCAAAGTTCCTCCAAGTAAATTTCGCACCGAAGACATTATCCATGATATGATGTATAATCAAAAATCATCACAAAAGATAAAACCAATTATTGAGAATGAAACTGAAACTACATCTTCAAGCACACCAACAATAAATACTTCAGATCCAATTGATGAAACTGTTAAAGCAAAGCCCATCAAACGTTTATCTTCTATTGAACTATCTACAAAGGGGGGAAATAGTCCTATTGAAAGTAAGAAACCAAAATTAAATGACTCATTAGAAAAAATTGTAGCTAAAGAAAAGAAAAAAGAGCAGAGTGTCATTTCACCCACAATAACAACAGCACAATTGCTGGCTAAAGATAAGTCAAAAGCTGGTTTACAAGAAAGTAGTCTTTTTATGGATATGTTGACCAGTAGTGCTACTACAAAGTCTGAGAAACCGAGAAAAAGAAGACCTTCTATATCAACAATAACAAGTACAATAATTGGTGATCAACAAAAGCCAAAATCACCAAAAGAGGAAAAGCCTGCTATACCAAGTGGTGGTGGAGGTCACTTTTTTTACAAAGAAAGAGAAGAGGACAGCCCGCCTGAACAATCAGAAGCTACTAGCAGTAATAATATTAAGAGCTCTTCATTAGATTTAGAAGCTGTAATCGATCAAGAGATGAAAGAAGAAAAGGATAATTCAGCTAATGGATTTCAACCTGATGGTGATGACAATAAGTTGAAAAGTTCCTTAACCTTTTTACATAAGAATGGAAGGATAAAAAAGAAGGTACAATTTAAAGATGAAGATAATCTTGTGGAAACACGTTTCTTTGAGTATGATGAAACTGAAAGGGTGAATGTTCATAAAGAAAAGGAAATGATGGCCTATCTAGAAGGACAAGGTATAACCATCCAGCAAGGGCAATTACCTTTAGGGCTTGGAATGAAAAAGGATTTTAATGAATTAAAGAAGAATGAAATGACTATGGAGAGAAAATCAATTGGTCAAAGAAAAAGATTTTCACCACAAGATAGGATGGATGGTAATTAATTTAAAATATAATACATGTTTAGGTAATCTATTACAGTAATTTAATCTATTATTATTTTCTATTCTATTTATTTAGAAAAAGTTCAATGGAGAAGACCAAGACTTATTGAAGCTTGTAATACTCCTACTTTGAATAGTGAGGAGAAAAAAATTCAAGATTTAAGAGTTTCTCAAATCCTTGAAGTTATCTACTTTCCGGGTAATCCTCCTCCAGATTCTCCAGCAGAACCTGATAGTCAAATAGTCGAAGAAGTAGAACCCAAGTAATTGAAATAATGATAAAGAGATAATTAATCTTTAGTATAAGAAATGTAAATAAATATATTATTTTTTTTTTTAGAATTATCCCTGTTATTGACATTCAAGGAGTCACAAATGTTACCGACTATTCAGCTCAAGCTTTTCCACTGTCATTTGCTCAACAACAACAACAACCAGGACTTGGGCTTGGGATGATTAATCCAAATATGTTTCCCAGTAATTTCGGACTACCCACTAATTTTAATCCAGGAATGATGCAGCAACAGATGCCCATGCAAATGCCGAATCCATTTAATACTCTGCCACAAATGGTACATAATATAACCTATCTGAATCTGTAATTAAAATAGATTTCAATTTATATTGTAATATTTTAAATATTTTAATAGGACATGAGTAGACCACCTTTATTTAATATACCACCACAATTCCAACCAAATAATATGATGGCTGGACCACCCCAATTTGGATTTGGACAACCACCGCCTCGGCCACAAATGGGACCTGGACATGGTGGACCGCCTGGGAATTTCAACAATTTTAATGGACCACCACCTAATGTGAATAATAGTCATAGTCATCGTCAAATGGCACCGAGAGATTCGCAACATCGAGGCTCGAATAATCATCTAGGGGTTGAAGGAGGAGGAAGAGATTATCAACAAAGTGGAGATCGAGATTATCGTGGGGATCGTGATTACCGTGGAGATTGGGATAATCGAGATAGGGATAGAAGAGATTCTTATAGATCGGGTAGTCGAGGTATAGAAAAAATAGTTGAGTAAATAAAAAAAACAGATTTTGATGAATCTTTTTATTATTTTTTATACAGCTCCAGCTCCTTGCAGATTTTTTTTGAAAGGCAACTGTCGCGAAGGAAAATCCTGTGCTTTTAGTCATGAATCTCCAAATCGTAATCACAATAATTCTCACAACAACAAGATATCACCCAC
>JAQIXA010001660.1:0-22960 GCA_034699045.1 Nanhermannia cf. coronata Gr-Ori-00579
TTTTGGTCTAGATCCGATTCGCGGTTCGGCCGCAAACGCGCGAACGGACAGACAGACGGACGGACGGACGGACGGACATGGCAAACGCTATAGCCCTTTTTCCCCATTTTCAATGGGTACGGGCTAATAAGTACGTAGTATCCGTATACTGTATTATATTATAGATAAGTACATTACTCAATATATCATGGTAAAAATAAAATGCAATTTGTTAACAAGATAAATCTATTATACGAGTAGTCCTACAATATTTTCAAAAATATTTCTGAAACCAGCTTGTAAATTCATTAATTATGAAATCTAATTATGTATCTTCTATCAATGCAAAGTCAAAAAAAGCCTTTTAATTTTCTAAAATCCTCCGCTATACTGATATTCTCACAATTCTTTGAGGTTTATTTGCAAAATATGACTCGATTCGAGTTTAGTCAAATAAAAAACTGTTTAACAACATGGCTAAGGGGCTTAAAAAACTATATTTATGGGTGAAGAAAAAAAAAGATGTTCAAAATTGTATATCTATCAGTACATACATACATAGTACATACATACATAGATAAATGTTAAAAATGGTAAAAATGGAATCGATCAGAAGTGCTTCAAAAAGGTACTTGAGATTGTCGTGCGAGTGACATGAGAGAATTCCTTGGGAAGACAATGGGGAATTAAAGTTTTCCATGTTGAATTATGCAGAGTTTGATTTTACTTTTCTCCTTATCCAGCACAGATATACAGATATACAGATATACAGATATACATATATATGTAGATACTTTTATGAATCTTAACCAGTATAAGTATCACTACTACCTACTCTCTCCAGAACAGATATATCTGGATAAGAACTATTAAATATTCTTTCTCTATAAGCTTTGTGTTCTGTATAACATTACTGGTATGGATATTATTTTATACTAGTGTACCTACATAATATCTACTAATATGTAGGTATATATACTTACATTGTGTAGATAGTGTGAGATTTGAAGTTAAGGTAAAAGTAGAAGTGAAAGCCCTTCACACAAATAGTGGAACTAGGCAAACATTCATAAAACTTGTACACCTTCAGAACAATGGTTATGGCTGTATTCAGTATACCCTACATAATAGTAGGTACTTCTCAAAAACTCACTTTTGAGTTTGAGACGAACAATTTGATTTCCAACTCAAAGACATAGTACCTACCTACCTTAGTGATAGAATAGAGTACCTACTATTATTATCTGTAATTATGACATCAAAGAATCAGCCGATCAATTTAAATAATAAGGAAACTCTTAGAATCTTGTTCGATTTGAGAAACTTGAAAGCCAAGATTTGTACAATGACAATACTTCAATAGTACACTACCTATAAGTATCTCCATCACCAAGATGGCAAAAATGTCTCAAATTGTAAGTATAAGATTTGCTACGCTCTACCTATACGTATATAAGTGCTTATTCTTATACACAGTCAATAAATATATCGTCCCTAATAAATTACAAAATATGATTTTGCAAGTCAACGGATTTTGAAAAAATCATCAAAAACTTATTCAACAGAATGGTTACTATAACTAGGCAGGCATTACCTACTACCTATTAGTTGTGTTGTGAGGTGCCAATCACATATGAATATGGTAGGGTACTTTATTTAAAGATTGGGTTTTTTATACACTAGATAGTTTTAGAAATATTTGTAATCCTACTCGTATGAATAGAATAATTTTGAGCAAGATGTGTTTTGTACAGTATATTTCTACTGACTGATTAGGAGTAGACAGATGTAAATTGAAAAAACTCTCCAGAGGATAAGCAAAATATGTATGTATCTATAAGTACTTAGGTATGTATCACTCTACGTATTCAGGTATGTGCCTACTAGTAATATAATAATGGTAAAAAAATATATAAAAATAGAATATTTATATCACACCATTCTCACCAAACAAAAAACCCTAAAATACTTATAAGAACACCTTTATGCCAAGTAAAATTGACTAAAAACTTTATTATTAATACATAAGGTACATTTTTTTTCACTTGAGAACTTCCAACCTTCACTTCTAAATTTTAGATATCATATTTTTCAAAAATCTAGAAATTTTTTTTATACTTACTTGAAAACCGTTCATACATAGAGTCCTGTGTCCATATATAAAAGTGTTTGAAAAAGTTTAGGGCTCATTCATGTCCAAAATTTAATAATCAATAAAATCTAGTCAAATTTTCAAAATTTTAAATTTTCCAAAAAATATAGAATTCCAGTAAAGTTACTACATGGTGTTCCTATTTTCTACTGGCAGATGAGAATATTTACCAATGCCTAATGCATCTATAAGTATGTCTGATATACATACGAGTGTGTTTGAACAAGTTTTTACTTTTCTCACATAAGTATGTACACATAGGATAAGCAGGTACTCAAGGTTTAAGCAAAGAAAGTATAAAAGATTTTACTTAATTGGTAAAAGGGTTACTTATCCTGTTAAGTGCTGGAAAATGAGACACGAAATCGTAGGTAATATAACTATTTATCAGTATTAGTATTTCCTTATTGCAAAAAATAACTTGAAAGATTTGGAATTGGAGAAGAAATAGCTTTAGAAATCAAAAAGTTGATACAAAAGTATACCTAAATATAAGTAGGTTAGGTACTTACACCCTACTCATAGACGGTAAGAAGATTTATCTTTCATATCTACTGTTATATAACCGATATTATGAAGTTTTTGCACTCATCAAACCAAATACTGATACTGGTACAGAAGCATTTCTTTTCTAGACAAAAAACTTTTGATTAGCTCAATCTGTAAATACTTTCACGGCATTTTATCAATTCCTATCATGACCATTGGAAATATAATGAGTTATAGAAATAGAAATAGAAATACTATGGAGTTTCTCAAGTATCATTGGAATTGGAACTTGTTGTAGCCAAAAAAAGAGTTTATTTTACCCTTTTAACTTACTTTGTGGTAAAAACCATACAAAAAAGGTGATTTCCTTTTTGTATTTCTTTATTTGAAATAAAAAAAGTCAAAAATTTCGTATTTTGTCCAAATTATGTAAGAAATATCAGTAAAAGAGACATTTGTGATTTACATTCCTAACCACTAATAAAAATTATAGCTGCTATTTAATTGTAATTTATATGCTCTAGGTTAGTAGGACAGCTTACCTCAAGTTTTCAAAGATATTTTGAAGAAAGGACTTTTGATTTTGATACACCATTAGTACAACAAAAGTCTCAATAAATAAATAAATGGGTCTAAACCAAAAGTATATGGTATAAAATATAAAGGATAAAGATTATATATTTTATTTTTATTTTTTTGGAATAAAAATTGCAATATTTCCACAATATGCACAAAATGTATTGAAATTTTTGATCGAATTGATACTACTCACCAAGCATAATATACATATTTAAAGAAAGCAAAGGGAAGTCGTCAATATAAAAATGTAAGTAAAAAAAAGAAGTTGTTTGAAGTCACCTTTACAAATCCAATAGGAAGGAAAAACCTCATTCTATTTCTACTATTCATTCTTTTTATCTATTTTTTCTGTATTTTCAAAAAAAAAAGATAATATTGTATTTGTTATACGCTATTACCTAGTACGCTAGTAGTGAATAACAGTAAGCCCAAATAACATTTAATGATAGATACATACCGTACTTTTGGTCATTGTTTTCATATACTAAATATTATATTGTAATAGGTACCTTACTGCTTTTTACTGACTAATATTTTAGACCAGTACATACAAATCGAAGCTATTGCACCCTACCTATTACTAATGGCTTTGGGTGTCCTAAGAACCTACTTTCTAGATAAAAATTGAGGATAGAGATCTGCATTGTTCAGCAAAAGGGCATTTAATGCAAGCAAACTGTTATTTTTGCCTAAAAATATTTTGTGCTACTTATTTATACTTAAGCCATACAGATACCTTACTGATATACTTATACTTGTAAGACCTAAATAGTAAATAGGTTCCATGCCTTCATAATCATTATCGAAATACTTAGTATGTATATACTTACTACTGTACTGTACAACAGTAGTAGTAGGGTACAATTGTTGTAAAGAGTTAAAGTGCTGCTGGGAGAAAGGCCAATTGTTAGTGACAAAATAAAACAAAACACTGACTGGAAAAAAGTTGAATTTGGGGCACAAAACTTTGTTTTTGTTGCAAAGTGTGGTCCATCTCACACTTTGCAACTTTGCAAAAAAACCATTTTATAAATTGCATAAATGGGTCCTTGTCCTTACCTATTTGATAATTTTGATTGTCTGTTAGAATTTGTTTCTGAAATGACTATCAGTCATGTCTAAGTACCAGTAGATAAACACAAGTACAAGTAAAATTCTTGCCTAAAATTTGTCTGTTTTAGATTTATACACTAATCTAAATTGAAACAATTTAAATTTTTTCCTCAAATAACTAATTGCAATTAAATTACAATTATGAATCTTAACTTAATTTGTTTGCACTTTAATCAGATGCTTGTTTCTAACCGTTAACAATTTCAAAAAGTAATGAAAAGTTTTTGAAAATTTGTATCAGTCAACAAAGTTTTCTCATTAAAAATTGTCTAGTTTTAGTACCATGTTTATTTTGACATAATTAATGATAATTTCATTAATAAAAATAAAATGTAGACTCAAAAAGAACATTACAATTTAATTAAAAATTTGGCAAATTTGTTCAGATAAGTATTTACAAAATAAATATTGTATAAGTTGTATTTAATTTTTTTTTAATTGCTCACCTAATTATTCCATAGGTTAGTACCTATTCATAATCTAGAGTAGTAGGTACCTACTATATAAAATAGGATACATATATATTGATAGCAATAATGGTAGAGTTATAAGAATATTATTACTAGTAGGTTTTTATAATGATTGATCTCCTTTATAGTAATATAATATGATAGCATTTTTCATTTCATTGATCTAATCTTAATCCCATAAATGTCAAAAAAATTCTATCGCCATGTAGGTATGTAGGTAGTAAGGTAGGTATGTAAATACTTACTACTTGGTACTTTATGGTAACCGAACTTTATTAGTTCGAGTTTATTTTCGAAAAATGTTTTCCATCACTTTTTACTGTTTTCTTAAGAATCTGCTTATCCTTAGATAAACACACTTACCTATATACTTTTGAGATACAAAACAATGCTGAATGCTGATGATATGTTGATAGATATACCTAGATAGTACCTACAAAATACATAAAAGTCAAATCTGGGACTTTTGTAAATCCCTAGTGTAAATATCTAAGTATTTGTGGTAGGTGGTACATATATGTATACAGAGTCAGAGCACAGTATGATCTGTGTACACAGTGGTTGAAAATAATTACGAGGAAATAATTCAATTTCTTTCAATGCCTTCAAAAAGTTTAAACATTTTTTCATTTCAATCTCTGACTGAATGTGAAATTTAATTTCAATCTCTGATGACTTTTTAGGAAAAAAAATCAAAAATTCTTCCATACTGATATTATCTGAGCAATATTGCAATCTAAAACTGAAGAATTTGTAAATGTAAGGATGGATGACTTTAAGGACAAGAAAAGTTCCCAGTGAAGCTATTATTAAAGTACATACTGTATACATAGGGTACATATCTGTTTGAGTAATACTGTATCTAACAACCAACAGATACATGGGCAGGTACTACTATCTGTAGATACAGATTACATACATTAAATGGATTCATTTTACCATAGTAAAATAAAAACCAGAAAAGTTGAGGCCTTCAGGGCGAAAGAAACAAATGAACTCAATTTCTTCATTTTCCGCTCTCGACTTGTAGACTGTAAACTTCAATTCGGAGCCCTCGGCCCTCCTGCTCATTCTCGTCTCATTCTACAGTATAATATTGCAAAAAAGTTTTTTGTTTGCATCTGAAATGTTTATTACAATGTAATACATACTACCTATTTTTATAAGCAAGTTTACTATTTATTTCCAAGTTCCCTTCTCACTTAAATAGATATATACAAGATGCCAAACGCCACACATAACTCAAGGCAAGTAATCATGTCCTCAAGTCAAAAATATTTACTTTAGAAAACCACTTTTTTTTCAAAAAGGGTACTATGAAATCCTTAAATTTATAATTTTATTTTTATCTACGCAGTTTACCATTATATCCATACTATGGCCATGGTAGTAACCTATCAGTATTAGACCATCATAATATCAAAAAAACTTAAGAAAATTAAAATTAAATGCCACCAAAATAAGTTCTTAATGATCTAATAACTAATAGCACAGCCATTGTTCTAACCTATGCCCATAACCTCAAACTATGATTGCCTTGACTTGTTTTGTAGGAAATATGTAATAATATATTATCCTATTAGTGCATCAATACTACCCCAAAAGGTAGTAAGTACCTATAAGGAACCCTGCTTACTGATGATGTTGTAGTAGGTACCTTATATATTTCATTAAATTTTCAAAAAGCATTACTAACTAACTAACTATGTATATATTTTACACTATACAGTATGCAAATTTAGGATAATATTCTGTAAATGTTTGAGATTGAATATTTAAGAAATGACTTGGGGTCATAATGTTTATGAGGAAACTATTAATAGTATGACGAGTTTATGTAGATTAGAATAGCTTTTCTTTCAAAGCAAAACTTTGTTAACATCATCCGAGAAATTCAGAATCTGATTCGGGGAAACGTGAAGTCATCCATCCATTCATATTACAAGTATGGACATATGGGTTCATTCTCATCATTATCATAGTATGAAACTAAATACACATTTATACAAAGCTAAGCTAAGCAAAAATAATGATTCAATAAAACAAAGCATTATAGTTTCTATATAATTTTACCCTAAATTAATGATAATTGAAGGGTGTGAATTAAGTAATCAGAGTTGATTGAATCTTATCGTAAACAACTACTTACTCTATAGTACATCATAGTAGTAGTATTGTTGGCTCAACTACCTGTATGTATAATAGTAATAGTTTTTATATGCTTATTTGTATAATATGTTTCAAAATCTTGATAAAAACTCTTTCAAGTTTTATAAATCGAAAAATCTTTCGAGCAAAAGGAAAATGATTTAGCTACTTTGTAGGATTAGCAGGTATAGCATGAAATGAAATGAAATGAAATATGTATATAAAAATAAAAATAAAATGAATGTAGAGTTATTAGACCAATATTTGTATGGATAGAACGTCCCATATTATTCGTATAGATATGTCGATTCGATTCGAATCGAGTAATCATTTATTTTAATCTTTTCTTTTTTGTAACTATCCTTAAATTGGTTTCAAATTACTTTGAATAGACTCGCTGAGATACTGTAGTACAAGAGCATAATATATGTACTACTTGTATATACATAATATATGTAGGGTATTCATTTCTACAGAGTATTTTATTTTCTTACACTTCTCATTCTCGTAAAATTTTATTAATACATATACAGTATACTACAGATGCGATCAGAAAAAGCTCTTGTACCTACTACTACTACTAGTACATCATACAAGTATCTAAATAAGCTTATAGAGACTTGTAAAAACTGTACGTAGGTATGTACAGTTTTATATTTATAGATTTATAGATTTATAAAGGAAGGAAGGAATTGAAATTGATTAGTACCTTGCCTTAGAATTAGTTGGTGAAAACTGGCAGACAGAAATGAAAGTCAAGACCAAGATCAATAATCTTAAATACTAAATAAGAAATCAAGAAAGGATAAGAATAATATATTACTAGTAGTACATAGATACATATTACATTACATAGGTATGTATCTATTTTCAGAAAATAGTTAAAGCTATATTTTCAGTATTTTACAAAATAAAGGTATTTCAAAGATGCCTACACATTCAACTGCTTGAATAGTAACAGTAGTAATAAACAAGACAAATTTTGCCTATTGAATTGAAAGAGTTCTACTATTTGTACTATCTATACATGTCAAACTACTGAAGATAAAATCTCTAGAAAGGAATTGGAAAGTTAGAAAAAGATTTTTGGTCATTTGTTCAGAAAGCAAAATGTCAAATATCCTAAGGTATCTGTATGTACTTTTGAATTTCTGCAATTATTAATTATATTCACAAGAAACTTAAAAATACTAATATACGAAATTAATGGTTCATTATTGATACAGGTAACAGGTGTAATTGTAATAGTGTACCTAAATATCAGTATATGAATATTACTATTTTACTATGTAGATATGTATAGTAAGTACAAGTTCAATAAGATAAGATCATATATGATTCGTATAAAAAAATTGATATTTTATTGGACAGATTGTGTCTGATCTGTGACATTATGACTAATATGACCATTAGTAAATATTAGTAGTATTAGATTGGTGTACAAAAAATGTACTCACCTTCTCAAGTCCCATGAGAAGTAGATGAAAAAAAGTGAGACGAAGAATGAGTTTTTGTGTAACTTTTTGTAACAATCTATAATACTATCTATAATACTGAAGTATTTAGGAAGGAGAGCTTTAGCTCTTCTTTCATTTCATTTGGATTTGGAATATATTGTTGTATGTTGCTGAGCTAAGGTAGCCTACTTTATATTATTATCTCAATCCAAAAAAGGTAATAATAAAGTAAATCAACTTACAAGTAACTGGACACTTTCTCTTACAAATAAACCCCAACTTTTGAGATTCAAAATTTCACTCAACTAACTTTCTTCGGTTACTCGATTTTGCAAGCAATATTTACGAACTTGCTTTTTTTCCTAGGTATATCTATTACTACTAGTAGCAGTATGGGTAGTTTTAGAGTGACAAATACTATGTGACTCAGAATCAGCAAGAAAATTAAATTTCTATTTCAAACTTTTTGGTAATTTTACTTGAAAGAAAGCAAAGGTAGTAGTAGTACTAGTAGAAAGGGGGAGGTTTTGAGATAAGAAATATCACACATTTATTTAATCACTTAGCTTAACTACCCACTATTACTTTTACTATATTATTATCGCATATGACCCCTTCAGCCTCTTCGACTAATTCTTTCTTTATAGGTAACTACTTTTTTTTTACCGAAAAAAGGGAAAGGTAGGCAGGCATACTGGCAGATCCCTGTGGCTTATTTATACTACCTATACTTTATACCTATTTAAATATACAGAATATATGAATATATGTATAAGTAGGGTATGTAATGGGGATGAGCAAGGGCTTAATGTTTCACTTGATTATTACTGGGGAATCATCAGTAACCAGTACTAGATCTCTTTTGACCCAATTTACTAAAATTAAAATTGAAATTTTTCCCAACTACTTGAGAATTACCTACATCTTGTAAGTAATGTACAAATATCCTACCATAAGATTACAGAGCACTTTCGAATATTACAAGTGACAAGTTTTGTTAGTTTTGTAGTAATTTTAAGTACCTAGTAGGGTTTCTTGAAAATCTTTTTTTTTTTTAATTTTTTTCCTCTCAGGATCAGTCAGATTACAGTATAGGCAATAAATGAATAATAAGATAGTTATATACGCTAATACCTACTTTAGGTATGTATAGCTACCACCTATTTGAAACTCAATGTTAACTTGTTTTCTGGTGTTTTTTAAAATATTAGAGACCTGAAGAACAAGCCTTTTGCTTTATTACTCACTCTCAGAGATTTCTTATCAGATTAAAAATCTACAAAGTCAAAAAATATTTAAGTGTTTTTAATGTGTGGGGTATATGTGTAATATAGTAGAGTACTAGTAATACATATTAGGGTATCTACAAGAATTTAAATCAGCAAATTCCATCTAATGCAAAATATTAAAATTCTAATGCAAATTGAGTAGGTACTAAGCAGTAGGCACCCTACCTACCTGATTAAAATAACCAATCATAAACAATGAGTATACGAACAATAAGTATGAGGTAAAAACTTTTAACAATAATTGATTATTTTGATTTTATTATAACAAGAAAATATATGTAATTATAATAATGTACGTCTATAGATCGACTATCGACCGTCTAATGATAATGATAAAAATAAAATAAGATAAGATATTAATAATAAGGGTACTCGTTTCCTGTAATACTAGAGTATAGTATCTGTAGTATCTAGTAGTAAGTATTTAAGTAAGCAATTTTCTAATGTCTGATACTCTTATTTGATGTACCTACTATTATAATAATTGAAAAATCTCAAAAATATCTGTTATACGGGTGCGGGTATTACAATTACTTTCTATGTAAATAGTAAATTAGAAATTGATGTTTTGTGGTGGTATTATTTTAGTTATTATTAATTTAATTTTAATTTGAAAGCCTCGTATAATCCTTATATTTATAACCAGCTAAGTAGGTAATACTTGAAAAGTTTTAAGAATGTAATTTAAATTTTAGTGCAGAGATTTCAAAGGTGTCGAAGACTACTTGTCAGTATTACTAACTCGAGTATTCTAGATCTAAGAATAAGGATACCCTACCTGATACCTATATCTATGTTTAGAAAGAGCTGGGTTTTCATTAATAAGTAAATCTGACATGTTTGAAGAAAGTTCTAAATATTTTATTGTAATTACCTAAGTACTACCATATAAAAGTAGGGTAGTACTATCTATAATCTATATACTAATGCCGAAACTAAAGTTAAAGTGCATCTCACGTTCAATATATAAGCTATCTATAAAAGTGTTAGGGAGGTACTTTAACTTATGTAAACTAATCTAAAGTATCTCTTATTTATTTAGATTACAGACACATTTATTTAAAAATTCTTCGATTAATTTATTTATAAAGTACACTATAAAGTCCAAATATGGTAGTTAAGATCAAACCTCATAAAATTCAAATATTGTATATTGTGTACATGTACAAACCCCAGACCAAACTAGATTAATAATTTAAAAAACAATGACAAATTTTATATCTGGGACCAATTTAAAAATCACATTAATCTACTAAACCTATATTACTTATATTAGTTGATACCAGCATACCAATAGAATTCTATATATGGCCTTGTAAAATGCTAAAAAATTTCAAAATTTTGATTTATTTTTGATTGAAACCTACCTTCGTTTGACAATAAATTCAGAAATAAATAAATTCAAAATTTATACCAGTATTCAGAGCAAAATTTAAAAAAATAAATAACAATTTTGCTAAGCTAGATTTCCGAAGCAAATTTTTTTATAAAAACAAAATGGCATTTTTGATTTCCTTTTATATTCGATGCTAGAGTATTCAATACTGATAGTATACTGATACCTTAGTATAACTAGTACCTAAATAGATGCTTAAAAATATTGTCCGTATAAGTAGTTTTTAGAGGATTTTTAAAGATCTACAATTTTTTGCCATAGTTCAAATAAGAGATTCATAATTTTTTTTATAATTTGTTTTTCTCCTGGGTCCAATCCGAAAAAGATGGATTTTTTAAAAACCAAAGTTATTACTATTTGTCCAGAGGATAGAAAAAATAGGTAGATAACTAACTAGGACAAGGAACTAGAAATCTCTCTAAATACATAATATGGCATAAGTCTATAGTAAATACATAATACAGTATTTACATATTGAGTGCACTTTATTCCCCTTTGAAAGTTAACGAAGAAATAATTGGATGAGACTGGATTTTCCATTCCAGACCAACATTACTTCTACCACCATCACCACCATCCCTTTATCCACTAACCTGAGACTAGATAATCAAATTTTATCCTTCAAAATCACAAATTGGAGCTACAAATATAGTCCCATACCCACCAGAAATAATCTTAATTTATACAATAAAAACTATTTTAAACCTTTCATTGAATCATTAAACAATTTGTCTACAATATACTATTTTAATACGAATTGTATATGTAAATGCAGAGTTCAAAATAACTGTGGAATTTTCAAAAATACCCCATCAAATATGAACTTACTTTTATCTCTGCTGGATCTTGAGGCTTTTTACAGCAACATCTCTTTCTGTGTGAAATACCTCGAATATTTGTGGCTGCTTTCACTACAATTACTATTCAGTAGTACAATAGTACACTCCTAATAAAATTAAAATAGTCAT
Organism: Nanhermannia cf. coronata Gr-Ori-00579; assembly: GCA_034699045.1. NCBI lineage: Eukaryota > Metazoa > Arthropoda > Arachnida > Sarcoptiformes > Nanhermanniidae > Nanhermannia > Nanhermannia cf. coronata Gr-Ori-00579. The sequence goes on from JAQIXA010001660.1 coordinate 12,041, forward strand.
GTTTTTGTCAAAATATTTTTCAAAAAAACAAATTCACAACTTGTTAGTAGAGCTAACTCATTCCCTCAGAGTTCAAAGTTCAACAAGAATGGCTATTTTCTTATCACAATGGCACACATGCCTTCACTTAATTTTTTTGTAAAATCTAGCAGAAAAATTACTAAAATCTCGTATCCTTGTTTTTCCTTACGATTTGTTATGATAAAAATAAATCTTCAAAATCAATAGAAAGGTACTTTTTCAGTTGCAAATACCTCTAGGCCTTTCTTAACTATTATATATTTGTTTGTACAGTTCAAAGGGGTAATGTAGTAATACTCGTAGTAATCGAAGTTCTGGTGAGAAATGAATGGAAATCTAGATTTTTCTGATTGTTTCTCAAGTTCTTGGAAACTTCACATAAACACAGAGGTCTAAGTCTTATCTTATCCTTAGTTTTGTAATCTCTGGTACAATTACAATGTACGTATGTATAGAACTATTGAAATGAATAGAAACTTTAAAAAATATAATTCTTAGTTCTTAGCTTTGAAATCAAAAGGGGTTTCATAGGCAGAAAAACACAGCTCTTCTGCTTTGCTTGCCTTGCTTTCTCTCAATAAGCCGAGTCGCCTTTCAATCCCTACCTCAACTCTTTAAACTCATTTTTGAGATATTTTGGCCTCAGCCAGGCTAGTACTTACACAATACACATACCTACTTGACTACTTCTTCATACCTACCTACCTACATGTATATACGTACACCATGCGCAGCTGGCTGGTATTGAAAAGAATTGAAAAAATCTACTAGACAAAGTCCCATAATAAAATACATTAAATATAATATGATAAAAATTCATCTAGAATTTAACAAGTAAGGGCTAGTCGACTGTCTGTCCACTTCTACTATTTACAAACATTGCACTGACTTTTCAGTTTCAGGTGCTAAAAAATAATGAATAGATAGATAGACGGTTAAAAGTCCTTTTATTTTATAACGAATTAAAGTAGTTCAAGATTCAAAATCAAGAAAATAAATCTTACTTAGGAACATATTACTATCATACACATTTACTCGGCATTTTTATAAGTATTTTGGTATTTTAATGATCAAATTTTTCAAAATACTCAAAAATGTACTTGATCATACTAATTTTATATGAGGAAATACAATAAACAATGTCATAGTATGTATTTTCTGGGATATAATTCAAAAATTTGAATGAGGATAATGTGTACATTAGATATTTTTTGCAACTTTTTGCAAAAGGAAATCATGTGTGTAAATTTTCGTTTTTTTACATTATTAACCTCTAATAAATCTAATATGACCTTATACAGATATAGTAATATTTGCTGTATAAGAGGGTAGAATAACTATTTATGAGATGTGAATGTGAGAGTAAAGTTAGGCATTTTGGATCAGATCATTTCGTTTCGATCGAAGAGAAAAAGTTATGGAGAGTGATAGTCTGTATTCTGCCCTGTATTTTGTTATTGAGCTCCCTACAATCTACCTACCTACTTTATAAATAAGTAGTTGGGATCATCAAGAAATTTTATAGTTTGATTTGACCTCGAAGATCAACATAACATTTCTCATTTATATTATTACTATTGCTTTTTCGATTCCTAAACTAATACTTATATTCGAATATACAACAATTTGTAACCCTGAAAGTTGAAATTTCTTTAATAAAATGACCCTTTAAACTTATACTATTAAAGTTAGTTATAACTACTCCTTAGTTATACTCACTTATAGGTATCAATAACAGCATATTATATACCTAGGTACTTTAATTCTTTTAGCTTTTTTCAAGAAGTAGGCAGATTATTGTGATTTGTATGAAAATATTTTGTATTTTCTCCTTTGGTCATTTCTGAGCTTTGACCTTTAATTTGTTTAAAAATACTATACTGTAGGTACCTACCTAGTAGATGTAGATACCCAAAAAGATATTCTACTCAATGCCCTTCTCTGTATTGCAACTTTTTTAACAAAAAATTGAGTTCTCCAATGCAAATATAGTGGTAGAACTAGATACTTTTTTTGAATTCCAAACCCAATCCAATATCAAATTTTTCAAAACTTTCAACTTTTCCTTTTTGGAATATTATTCTATTTTTTTTTTTGAAAAATTGAAGCGAATTTTCATCCATATCTTTACCATCAACACCTGTGAATCTCTGTGTGAAGAGTCATTTTTCAAACTTTTTTTCCAATCTCACAATTCATATTACATACACAGATATATGTGTATAATATATAGACTCGAATGTCTAGTATGCACATATAGATTGAATACCTGTATACCCTACTATACAATTACATAGTAGTCTCTGGTATTCCTACATAAATACACAGATTTGGAATTTGGACAAAGAATAAGTACACATTGCCTACTATATGTAGGTATAATGTTTGGTAGTACATAAATACTACATACATACAATTCATACATATTAGTAGCAAACATATTCAGAATCAGAACAATAAATGCATTAATTCTAACAAACCAAAAAGCAGCCTACAATAATTTTTTTTTAGATATTCTGAAAAATAATAGAAAGTTTTGTGTATTTCATGTATTTCAAGTGTAACAAATGTTCAAACAGCGTTTTGATGTAGGGTACCCTAATATCGATATTTATTGCAGGCAGGTATTTGTTATAAAATATAGAATTACCCTACTCACATATCTAGCACATATCAATATAGCTATTTTTTCAAACATGAGTACCCTACCAAAAGACTTAATTCTGTTTACAAACTCTGTAGTTTTTTTAATGTCCAAAGTGTTTTTTCAATTACCCATCATACCCTACCGATATTCAGGTCAATAATGTAAATACAGACAGTGCGTGGTTATTTTAGTATAATATAACTATGTTAGGTACAAGTTACAAAGGTTTGTCTCAATCTCTTGTACTTTTTTTTTGTAAAAATAGATCAAATGATTTTCTTTGTGTCTCGAGTTGATCAGACTTGGAAATATCAGTAACAGGTTCTTGTGGTCCTTAACCGTATATATTAGAAAGATCATTTAATACACACATTTATTTACATTTTCTGATAGTCATTTTACAAGCTCTCTTTTCAAAGTAAAACATTTATTGGATTTAGATACATAGATACTGATAGATAGGTACTTATGTGCCCAAATCCAAATGTGGTTAGTTTGATATCGGAGATCAAAGTATTAAACGGATATCGGAGGAAAAAAAGTGGTAAAAGTTGTCAAAATCGTTATAAAAAGTATATTCTAGAAAAAAGAAGTATAACTAAAAGGTAGATATAAATATTTTTTATTTCAAGTCTGTATTTGTTCTGTGCTTTAGTATATGAGCATATAATAATTCGGGAAGATAATCTATAATTTATTTTCCTTTTCCTTTTCGTACTTGTATTGTAGTTGTACGAGTAGAACAGTTATTTACAGAATACATACAAGGAACATACTTATTATTACTCCGTATTATTATTATTTGGTAGGTACTTTTATAAAAACTTTTTTCATCATTCGATAATAGTATAAAATTCCGAGATACAAAAATTGTTTAAAAACCTTTGAAAATTTACTTCCGTCGCTTCTCTGATCTTTTATTATCCGTTTATCCTTATCCATCTAACTACATACCTAACTACTTTCAAATATAATAGGTATTGTATTTAATACTTATGTTAAAGTATATATACACTACTACTAAATCAAACTTATAAACAGTTCAAGTTCTAATTAATAGAACATTCGAGAAGAGAAGATGGGGAAAGTAAGTAAAAGTTTTTTCGACAGACAGGAAGCATAACAATAGTAAAGGCTTAATATCTATAGTAGGGCACTACACAATATATGTAGTAGGTATAAAAGATAAACTATATTTATAAGGTTTAGAAGAATGTTTGTAGTTTTAAGATGTACAGATACTTCATATACTCGTACCTACGTAAGTACCATACATACATTATACATATTCAAATCGCAACCTTAGAATATGTATGAAATGGAGTACAGAAATACTCTGTATTTACATAGCCCTATCGTAAGAAGTCCTAAGGTATGAAATATCTACCCTGCCTTGTATAAAAAATAAAATATTTTATATTCGATGCTTATGCTTTCACCCTTGCTTTCTTTAGTGAAAAAAAGAGCCATGAAGTAACGATTTATTATTAAAGTAGGTATACATAACTATGTTCTAGATGCTCATATGGTGGTACCTATATATTTTTGGAATGAAAGAGGTTTTTGGGTTTGTGTCCCTTTTATAGAATTTACAAGAAAGACTTGATTGAAAAGGAGAAGAATTCAAAGAAAGACAAGATCTCTGTACTGCTGTTCTGTTCTGTTTGCTCTGTTTGCCGTACAGATATCTAGTTAAAGAATGAGACGGAAAGTGAACTTTGATAATTCTCAAAGTATTATTGATTACATTTACTACTTTACTATTTTTATACCTAAAGATTCTCATCTTCTGTTAGATGAGTATAGGTGGGTGGATGTGGATATGTTAGATAATGCTCATCAACTTATCACAATCACTACTAGTATTCCTTTAGTAAGTAGAAGTACCTACGGAGCTGAGAGTAAAGGATGAGTACTTACAAAAACGAATCCACAAGATTATCTTAGGAAAAAAAGAACAAAAAACTTTTTTCATCCAATTGAATCTAGATTCGAGTATGTATGGGAAGATAAAACTTTCAATTCAGGATTATGGGCTTGAATTAAAGGTAAATCTATGTATATAAATCCTGATTAGATAGGTAGGTAGTAGATACTTAAGTATTTCATCATATTCCTTAAAAATTTGACATTACAGTATATTGTCAAACTTTTTCAAGCTAGATTTTAAATCGACACTAATCTACTCAATTTTTTTAAAATTCCAGTTTTGAATAGTACGCACAGTTACTAGTACAAGTACAAAGTATGGTAATAGTATGTAGAACGAAATAAATTTTATTCAAAAAATAAAAATGCGTACTGGTAAAATACTACACTAATAAAATAAAGTACCTAGATACTTACTAACTACATTAATGAATGCATGTATAAATGTGAATGATTGATATTTAGTTTAGTGATATTACATACTTTTATTTATCCATTCCTTTGAGTTCAGTATCAATTATCACCCATTTTACATATTTTACCTTAAAGATATTTATATTTATTATTTACTAATTTCTAAGTATATACAATATACATTAACATTTGTTTTCATTTATATTTCATTTAATTTCAATTATATTATGACTATTAGTCTAGTACCTACATAAGTATTATATTTTTCTAGCTCTTTATTTTTACAATATAATTTATTATAGTACCTTTCTCTAACCAATTTTGGTTACAGTACAGTCTAACCAAAATACATTTTTTTTTTTTAACTTTTTTGACTTGGTTCAATTTTTATAGCTATATAAATTATTGATATGTTTGTATAAGGGATTTATTAGAAAACCCACAATTTTTAGACAATTTAAGTGAAGAATTTTTAAAATTCACTTCTATAATTAGAATTAGAATTAAAATATAATTATCCAATCTACACTTCTAGGTATACTACATACACTAATTACTAATAACAGTAGGGTTATAAGGGTACTGCTGACCGACGAAATTCTATGTAATTTTTAAATTTTCTAAAATACAATAAATGCATAAGACGAGTATGATTGTACCTACCTATTTACTATTTTATAACCTAAGGAATGCCTTTTGTTTATACTACTACTACATTACATGTGCATACTTTCTTAAAAAACAAAAATATCTTTTTAAGTTATTAGTCCAAAAATTATTAGTAACGTAATTTTAAAAATAAGTAATTCGTTTAATTAGTCATCAAATAAATCAAATTGTATATAAATTTATATATGCAAGGCAAGAATTAAAAATTAACCGGTTTGTTTGTACTTCCTAAATACCCAAATTAAAATAATATAGCTAAACAGTAATAGTAATGAATACCGATAGTAAATTAAAAATAATTAATGAACAAGTAGAGAACATAAGGTACATTCAGGATCTTTTGTATCCTAATTCATAATAAGCTTTAAAATTAAAATCGATGATTATAAGTAGGTAGATTATGTTAGATTCTAATGTTGTTTTAACTAATTCGAAATAAATCAAACATGGAATACTAGTTGTATCCCCCTTACATTGTACAATTATGCATGTATGCAGAAAGATAGGATACTACTACTAATTATTCCTAATATAAGCCATATTGGTTGGTGAAAGAAACTTTCACTGGACATAACTCATTTCTATTCCAAAAAGATCAATGAGTTAAGTGACTAGATTAAATCCTACACAGGAAATATATTTAGTAGGTAAGTTGTTTGATTTTAATTAAAAATATAATATGTAGGTATTGTCTTTCTAATTTATAGTACTCAATGGTCAGAAACAAGTACCTAATTATACTCTTCAATTTAATTGTCGATTGTACAAGTAGACAAGTTTCAACTGAAAGCTTTCACTTCATTAAAATTAAATGCTGACCAAAAATCAAATAGGATAAAAAGAAATAAGGTCTTAATAAATTAAATGATCTTTCCAAATTTTTGAAATTAAAATAACACACTTTTTTGCTCTTAAAATATAAAATTAATATTTGAAAGGTCACATTTGGCAGTGTTATGGACAATTCCATAAACAATTCATTTCACTTGTTCATAATAATAGTTTTTGTCTTGAGAATAAAACTATAAATTAAAGAAAAATATTAAGATAAATTAAAAACAAAGTAAGAGTTAAATGACACTTTGACTTGAAGTGAAAAATGAAAATATAGATCAATGATTACCTAATATTCAAAAATTGTGAATTTTGATTGTCGCATTCATTATTTATAAGATTTAAAACGTCCAATTATAAATTGCTCAAAATTAGATAGTTATAAATTAAAATTAAAGAGCCTGGTAAAATTATCTAAAAAGAGTCTATTTAATTGAGAATAGATAGCTTAATAATAAGTAAATGCAGTCACCACATAGTACTAGTACATAATAATCTACATAATAATTAATATACGGTTCCTTAATAATAATCATTATTATTCTTTATCCAAAAAATGAATTTTTCATGTCTATCAGTAGTAGTAGTCTAAAAAATAAATACTCTCGATAAATATAATTTTAAGCCTTATTTAAACTGCCTTTTTTAGTATGTATATATACCTATGTATACTTAAAACTTAAAAATAATTAGTGCATGATGATTGTTAAATACTTTTTTTACATTTAATGTTCTAGGTCAATGTTTCAATAAAATTTTTTCAGAGATATTTCCCCCCTGTTTAGTTTCTAATCTCGTAATAAGAAAGAGAGCTTTATAAGACAAATAATTACAGTTCTGATTTGATGATGAGGCTTTTTCCATTTATTTCCCATCTACTTCCACATAGTGTTGAAGAGTTCCATAAAAGAGTCATAGATCATAAATGTGATTGCGACATCCAAGCACACACGGCTAAGTCGAGGAACTGTTCCTTTGTAAAATCTGTTTGTTAAAATAAAATTCATGAATTATCATTAAAAAAATTACTAATAGTTATTAATATACGAATAAAATAATTACTATGCATTAATTACTAATTTTTACCAATAATATATAAGACAAGAAAAAGATTTAAAACTTACGCCATTGGCCCTTCATATTTCCATATTTTGACAAAACAGTCCCATGTATTTTTATATTTTGATGCTTCCAATCCCTTTTAAATTAAAACAAATTTTAAATTAAAAAATTATTGTTATGTTTAAGCTTATTGATATTGTAAGGCACTATCAGTAGCAATTATGCAAATAGCTACTAATTACCAATATGACAATAATAACCAGAACCAGCAACAGTATTGATTAGCTATCATAAATTAGTCATACCTGCATGCGTGTCTTTACAACATCAATAGGTGTATTGCCAAAAACGCTAGCAGCTCCAGCAAATGCACCAAAAGCACCAACAAGGAGCTTAGGAACATGCTTTTGTGGATCACCACCACGATACCAGTCTTTCAATGTCTCCATTACAAAGAATCGAATTGCCTATTTGAATAATCATATGATTAATTTCAAATCTTTTGATATCATTAGATATTAAGAATTTCTATTTTACCTGATTGCTTCCTTGTTTCATAATTGTAGCTGATACTCCTTGATAAGTACCACGAATTCCTAAAGTTAAAAGAAAATTATGTTATGTATGATTTGGATGTAGATATTTCTTCTTTAAAATATAAATAATAAATAAGAACAAACCATCTGTTTTTATAATTTCTCGAACGCCTAAAAGTAAAAGAAAAGACTAAATATTAAAATGAACAAGTTTATTATGAATGAATATAAAAAACCTCTAACCATGAAAGAATCCCTTAAATTTAGGATTAGCTGAACGTTGATCATTAATGAATTTGACTTTAACAGTCTCCATTGGAGTGACTGCAAAAATAGCTTCACAAACACCAGCACCAAGACCACATAACATTCTTTGATAAGGTGACAAATTCCCTTTAGAATCAACACTTCTCTTTTTAAATTCTTCAAAAGCACCAAATCTAATACAAAAGAAAAGAAAAAATAATTTTAATTTTAAACTCTATAAGAAAAAGTTTAAAAAAATACGAATAACAAATCTACCTGACAGCTGATTTAGGAATCGATCCATAAAGAAGAACACTTAAGCCTCGATATAAACCAAAAAATCCATGCCCTTTGACCGTCTTTTTTACACAATCAACAATACCATTGTACTGCTTTTGACCACCCTTTTCATCAAGTTGTAGTTGAGTTTTTACATATTCAGTTGGAAAAGTTATGCAAATTTCGATTCCTCCAGTAATACCTCCTATTAAATTAAACAAATATAAAGAGCTTTTAAAGTTATTAAATGTATCAAATCAGATGTGCTATAATAATAATGAAAACAATTAAAAATGAACCTGCAATGACACCCTTAATTCCTTGACCACCTTGAGCTGCTGCTGCCGAGTTATTTTGCATCCATGGTCGACTTCCAAATGGATTTAATGGATGTCCACTACAAATTAATTTCCTAGTATCCATTTTAACTTTTTCCAACTAATATTAAATTTAAAATTTAAAAAAAAAACTTATCCTCTTATATATAATATAATGGCAAAAAAGTCTTTTTATATTAAATTATTTTGACTTACCTACCTTTTAATTTAACTTGAGGTTGGTAGTAAGATGTGTCAATTAATTATATAAATGTAGTGGTGCTAATGAATTAAAATGGCTTTTTTTTTGCTAATTTATTAGAATTACAATATCAAATGATCGGTAGTCAGCTGAACGAAAGGTACAAGTAGAGAACAGAAACCTACCTTTTACCTTAATAGATGTACTTATTACTTTTATGTATATTTGTAATTTTAATAATAGATAATTATTATATAATGCAATGCACCTTAACTAGGTATTTAAGAAATTATGAGAGATCTGGGTCAGTCAGTCAGTAGTCTGTTCTATGACTGCCTGGCAAGATACCAAGAAGAACTGCCTGATGAAGATAAGATAGATAGGGAATAGGATAGGGATAGGACCGAAAATCTAGAATCAGATTTTAAAAGAAAAGTTTTTTAGAATTTAGAATGAGATTTTGCCTTGCACACAAATTATTAAAAGTCAAAAAAAAAAAGTTTGGCCGGCCGTCAGAGTCAGAGTCAGCGCTATAGCTATACGAAGTACGAAGGCTATATACATCACTAATCACTGCATATATCTGGTTAAAACCGTTTTTAACCACTACCTACACTACTAACTACTATAGCTATGTACTTTTATTAACCATAAAAATAAAGTTTTGCTTAATTTTTGCTTATCAAGTCCAACTTATATAATAATAATAATTTGCTTTAAATAAACACCTATATTGAGCCTATAAGGGCCTATATAGGTTAATATTACTGGCATTAAAAAAGATAATAATTATCTTTTTTATAAAAATTATTCTTATAAGAATAATAAGAATTATTCTTATTGGCCATTTAACTCATTAAATTCATTATTTAAATGGTGCGGTGTTTGATTTTTTTGATCTAACAATAAGCATATAAATTTGCGAGTAAAATCTTACTTCAGCAGAATCAGAAAGATAACCAAAGAGAAATTTTCAATAGATTTATTTTTAATGTCAAAAACAGTTTTTTATTAAAAAACCCTATATACAATCTGGTTTAGAGTTTTTCGATAAAAAGTAAATCACACATTAGAGTCTAATGTGATATAGGCATAATAAAAGTAATCAGTTTTTTAGACAATTTATCTCATTAATGGTTATGTCATAAAGTTATAACCACCCGGCCCCGGCCTGGTAGTAGTATAGCAGCATAGCTAGTCCTAGTCAGTGCAGTGGTATAGTCTACAAGTAATTCTATAATTCTAACTCTGATCTGATGAGCCTGAAGATAGTTAGTAAACTAATGCAAAGTTTACCTAAATAGACTTAATAGGTGATATATAATGAATACATAACATAACATAACATAACATTTACCTACCTATTGTAGCTATAAGTCCAAGTCCAAATTTATGTAAATCTAATACCTAGCTAAGTTTGTATTAAAACTATTAGGTAACAGTAACATGCAGAAAAAGTAGAATTTTTATAGCGTATCATACCGTACCCTACCTAAATGAAAGAAAGATGATCTTGATCTTGATCTTTACTCATCTCACTCTCATCCTCATCATCCAACGACTTGAGAGAGACATAATGTAACTTGTGCCAGATGTGCCCTAAAGATAAATTTTCTTTATACAGTATACTCTTTCCTTACTTCTAACTGGCGCCAGGCGTCTGCGAAATAGCGAAAATAGAATGTACTTAAGGCCGACCGACTATAGCATATTTCCAAAACTACAAAAAACAACAATTGTACTGATATTATAGGTATAGGGTAA